>VURO01035392.1:35378-53422 GCA_015108175.1 Pelvicachromis taeniatus | reverse complement strand
AAACAGTAAAAACATAAAGTTGATATGAAAGGGGAAAGTACCCAAAGCGACAGAAAACATTTTATTTTGTGCCCGGCTGTAATAAATATGCTTTGTAATGCTGTTTAGTTGGTGATTGGGATTGACTGGTTTTTGGAGCAAGTCTTACGTGGCCACTAAAGGAGCTGCAGCTTTTTTGCACTTCTGTGTTTTCAGTTTCACTGGCTGTTGCTTGTTTTAATGACATAATAACAATACTCTTATAAAACATGATCACATTCAGCAAAACACAACTAAATGCCTTCAAAATAAAGTAGTAGTGGTAGATGCAGCCATTGTGTGTATATAATCTATGGCTACACACAGTCTAAAGAGCATCTTGCAGAAGTCTGTTTTGTATTTCTCTGATTAAAGTGAATAGATTATAATGTGTTTATAACACTAAAGTGCTTCCTTTTCATTTGTAAATACTGTAAAGGATAATGACTCTGTAAATTTTGTGTGTTGTTCACAATTCTAAAATTCTATATTATATTCATTTACACTAAATTCTGGCATGCTTGCATAGCCAATATTGCAATTATTTATGCAATATTGGCCTTGATAGCCATGAGTCACTTAAAATATTTAAAATTTAAATAAAAAAATAAATAAATGTCTTTGGTACAAATGCTTTGTGGTTGTTAATAGTTCGAGTGATGAAATGCCTGTTCAAAAAACACATTAAACATGTGGTGGCTTAATGACATATAAAAGGAGGAAACAAGTGTAAGTGTGAGTGTGTGTGTGAGTGTGTGTGTGGTGAACTCTGACTTACATTGAACAGGTTTGTCTTGTTTCTTTCACAGAAAAGTCCTTGTGCTGGCATGTGCTTCAGCTGTTGCCATGGGACACTGCTTCCTAGCAACACATCTCTGGCCCACTGTAGGTTCTGTGTCAGAAAAAAAGCAACAACATACATTTGAACGTACACCATTTATCTGTTTATATATATATCCTTTATTCACTTTTTTCCACATAATTAAAAGTATATAAACAGATTGCCAATGTTTTTCATGTGTTGTGTGTTCATGTATCAATGTAAACGTCTTTTCATATTGAGATGACTCACAAATTAGTGTCTATAACAGTGCCCTGTTGAAAACAAGACTGCAAACCAACACCCCGTCATGCTACCTGTCACAATCCCACTGCCTATAGCATAAAATGAACAGGCTTCCCTCTCTTCCCCTCCATGTTTGAAATGTGAGAATAAAAATGACTAGCCAATGTAAATGGAACAGAGGCTTTTAATACTCAATGTGTCACGTTGTGAAGGTGTCTAAGCAACCTGTGGCAACAGCATCGCATCAAGTGACTGTCATGCACTCAGTGCCGGGGTACATTTGCATTCCTCCAAGCTAAACCTCAACTAAACCTTACCAACAGTTTCCTTGAGCCTAATACTAACTAGATAAGCCTCAATCAAAAGTTATTGTACACTGAACTGAGTCTAATGGAAATTTCCTTTACTGAACTTGATTTCAGTGCTTGTTTAGACTACCGAGGTCAAATGAGGATATTATAAAACATAAAAGACCTTACACTTTACCACACCCAATTTACCTTTATTCAGTTTGGGGAAAGTCTGTATTTATTTAAGAAAACAAAAACTAAAGTGGTAACAGAAGGTTGCCATCTCAAGTAAAGCTCATTGCAGCCTCCTTGTGCCAAACTGGCTGAGAGAGTACTGCGCACCACCCACACACACCTCTGCCCACAAAGCCTCATAGCCAACACAAGCTGTTTCAGCAGCTCATGTATCACTGCAGAGCTCACAGTCCCACAAGAAAACCAAAGACAACAAAGAAATGGAAATCACAGCTCTGGGGTAATTACTATAGAAATACGGCTAAACACAAGCATCAACTTTAATTACAGCTGTTTTGTGGGTGACATTTTTTCATGAGTCCCATGTTTTCTGCTCACTGGACAAAGCAGCTTCACTTTCAAAGCTGGGATGTTTTATTGACATTTGATGGCATTGGCTTGAATCGCTGAAGTTGCATTCACTGATTTTCATGAGAACACAGTGTCTATTCAGGTGAAGGCAGCCATCCAAATGAAAAAACCCCAAACATGCCTATCGGTGATATGAGAAGGCTTACTAGAGCCTGGAAGACCACCAATGACACAACAACAACTAAGGTGGAATTCTTGGAGAAGAAGGCCGTTACGAGACCAAGTCAGGCACATTCTTGAAGAGGTAGTAGAATTAATACTGAACAGTCAAAAGGATGCTCTTATGAATGTAAATATCACAAGGTAAATCACCAGTAAAGCTCAAGAAATGTGTGGCTTCAGTTAACAGGGCTGGACTGACCTGATGGGTTTTGCTGTTTGCATAGAAGAAGGCCAGGCGGTAGAGACTCTTGTAGTGCTGAGGGAAGCGCCCCAGACAGAGAAACAGAGCCCGGACGCACATTTCCACCAGCATTCGTTTCTGATCAGGACGATCTGGAGGCAGGGCTTTGGGCACTTCTATGACCTCAGCGGGGGGCTCGGGCTTCTTCTTACTCTCGCTGGCCGTGGCCTGCTGAGTAGATGCTGGCTTTGGAGGGGTGGCTGGCACAGGCATGAGGTTAGGACAGGTATCCGAAGAGACCTTGGGAGCTGAAGCCTCAGACACCACCACCACCACAGTTTCAACTTCTTCTTGGATAACTGTCTGGATGCCAGTGTGCTCACCATGTGAGGCTAAGATACAGCACAAAATTAATACTTTAGAACCTGAATTGAGCACAAAAATCTCAAAGATTTCAGTTGTTAAGTTAATGTTGATAGAAACAAATTTGTTTTAATGCCTGGATTACACAATTCCTTGGGAAGGAAACTAAACTTTGACTGTTTTAATAAATAAACTTGCCAATAATTAGCATTTTTCTTTATTATGAGTCTCAATGTTCAAAGACATCCACAGTCATGCAGTTTGTCTGCACATGTTTACCTCTCAGCTGAGATTATGGAAATTCAACCAATGCAGCAGCTAAGGACCCATGTCATAGTTTCTGGCATGTTAATGAACTTGAAGGGGAAAATATCAAAATTCTTACTAACCAGAAACACCTACATAACTGAAAACCTTTACAAGCCAGAAAGAATACAATGTCAAAAGTGGATAACCAGGCTTTGAGCTAAAAAGCCCCACCCCTTCACTTCCTGCTTTATCTGAGGTGAAATGAGTGAGGTGGAAGAGCAGAGCATTTTGGGAACTCTACAATGTTTGGGGCCATAAGTGTTGCATCCTTTAGATTCTGGATGAATTTTATAACAAATTCAATCCTCACTGAAATCAGTCCACAGGCTTTAAAAGTGATGTTATGTTTTATTTAAACAATGGCAATAGAATGCAATAACTTTCAAAGAGAATTTCTTTCATGTCAAACACTAAGTTTGTGTTTCTGATCAGCAGTGCATTCCCTCGTTTGGGGACCTTAACTACACAAACATTTAATCAAATAATAATCTTCAAAACGCTACTTTATAGAGGAACGTGCCTCTTTAATCTCAGATTACCTGTGTCGTCACATGCTGGCTGGCCATCCTTTACCGGGGTTGTGCTCTCTGATGACGATGAGCTCGCTTTCCCGGAGGCGAGTTTGTGGCTGCTGTCTTGTGAGCTAGCGGGGTCTGTGAAGGCATCCTGAGTGGAGTTGGAGTCAGAAAGCAAGACAACCTCGCTGTCTTGACTGCGTTCTGGCAAAACAAACAAAGAGGGAGGAGGAAAGAAAAAAAGAAAAGAAAACAAGGGTTATGCTGCCAGTTGCATGGCCGCAGACAGATAACTTCAGTATTTGGGATAAAAATGAAGAATGATGCATATCTGTGAGTTTTTGTGTGCAGAAAGGATGCAAAAGCCTGTACTTCTTTTTTGGGGGGAAAAAAGGTAATTCTGGTGAAGTGATCTTTCATAAAGATCAAGAATAAAGTGAAATTACTGCACAGTGTAAACTTTCATAATAATTCATTATATATAACAGCATGCTGTGGATGCCTTTTTGGAATTGGTGGTAATGTGACAAACATTTCCTGTTGTAATGTGGGGGAGGAGGGGGGGTATATATATATATATATTCAACTCATGAGCCAGAAATTCTTATTAGTGCATCGCACAAAGAGAGAAGGTCTGTCTTTGTAAGTAAAACAGGTTTCTTTTTGGTTTTAAATGCTACAATTCTTCCTAATTATGTTCTGTGGGCTCAGGAAAAAAAAATCCTGGGCCGAGAACTGTAAATAAGAATCAAGAGGGCAACAAGCTTTAGCTATTTCAGAGAATAATGCGCACATAGGGGTTTTCAAAAGATTCAGTCATGAGTCAACAGCCAAGTTACTATGGTACTGTAAAATTTGTGTAAACTGACAGCTGTGCATTCAGCGCTTCCTACAAGAAAGCACTTCACTCTGGATTCAAAATATAGCCTCTTAAAAGATTTGGTGGGTTTGAAGAGCAGTACCATTCAGGGAAGCCAGCCATATTGAAGACCTGGGCAGGCAGTAATCATGGTCAAACTCTGGTGAGGCTGTTGAAGATACGGGGAGCTGGTTTTAAAATATAATCAAGCAAATATTGCACCTCTTAATTTATAGAAGAGATTATTATTAAAAAAAAAAGAGAGAGAGAAAAAAAATCAGTCATTTATGCTTCTAGACAACCGAATGCAAATTTAATGCCACTCCCCTTCAAAGTGTAGAACCTGATTCAGACACACATTTCTTTCAATAAGAAAATCTGCAGGTTAGAAATTAAGTCCAGAATCTGCAATATGAATAAAACCAAGAATAACTTTTCTCCCATTTTACTATTACAATTTAAAAAATCTAATCAAATCATGGGAGTAGTCCAGGTAGAATTCTTCAATAGAATCGAAGAGTCGATAATGAACATAGCGATTTCATAAATGCATGTCTGAATCTGGTCCTCTGGTTTTACCACGCTGATGCACTTTAAGCAGGACTCAAGACAGAGAAATTGGACACCTGCAAGCAGCAATGTGCATAGTGGGGCATTTTCTGGCTTCAGTCTCAGTTTTGTGTGCCAATAATAGGGCAGCCACATTCTTTCTGACTTGACATTTTCACACTAATTGGCCATAATTAGAAATTAGATCCAATTAGTGGTAAATAGCAAACATGACTCAGACAAGGTTTTGAAATCTCTCCCAGAAGTTTGACTTTCTGCAAAATTACCCCCCACACTGAGCCCACATAAAAATGGGACCATATGATACACCAGACAATTTAGTGGATTGTGATAAAAGGACTGACGTTGTCCAGTTGTGAAGGCATTCACCCCATTAGAACTACATGCATATAAATGGCAAAGCAGGTGGTAAAAGCAAGCAGGCAAAGAGGTAGCAGGCAGGTAGGTAGGTAGGAAGGAATCTGGAAAGGGTGACAAAACTGGCAACATGGGCAATATGGCTGCGTTATTTGCACATTCAAGCTCAACATGATACATGGAGTGGGTGGACAGATGTCACAGTTCTCGTCACATGGAAACAATGTCCAAGGCTCTTTGGTCCAAACAGCACTTGGCCGTTAGAGTTCAGGAAATTGAAATTAGCTCTGCTGCACAGTCATGGTGTAAGTATGCAACAACCACTGGAATTTTTAAAAACACCCCATCTTGCATACTCAAAGTGTCTTCCCTGAATTTTAAACAAAGGCAGTTAGGCTTGCAATACACACCGCAAGAGCTAACATAACAGATGGTTAGTGTGCGTGAGTCAGTAAGGTCTTTTATAATGTTAACTGTACACGTGGCTGTATATTTACATTGTTGAAAGCAATATTGTGCCATTAGCACATTACTACAAAGAACTATCAAATGGTTTTTTTTTCTACTTTCATTTCCAGCTTCATGAGAAAAATCACATTTCTGAAAAACAGTTCAGTTTATCAGAGCTGACACGCCGAGCACCTCGAACATTCTGAACGTGTGAAACAAGATTTTTATCTGCATAATAAAATCCCAACACACTCATCTGACCTAGGCAGTCTAAAAATGAAGCCTTGTGTCTAAACACTAAACTTGAGAAGATTTTCATTTATTATTTCAATACTAAATACACTAAATTAAGAAAGCCAAACCTCAAATACATCATCCAACTGGATAAATCTAACCTTTCACTTCTGAGTTGTGTAAGGCATGCATAAATATTTACAGGACCTTAAAATTCAAGAATCTTCCAGGTTATTAAAGTAAACTAACTGGTTATGCTTAGCAGCAAACTTTGGACAAGTACCAGTCACAAGTCTTAATAAAAATCATAATCACTGAGAATTTTCTGCTTTTTCTGGTGTGATAAACAGCAGCTCGTATACGCATATCAGCAACAGCACAAATGTTGGATGTTACAAGCTTGAGGAAGTTGCAACACAACAACAACAACTATTACATATTAGGAGGGGCAAAGTGATGGTTAGGAAAGAACATGGGGCCAGCAATAAAGAGCCACAAGAGAAGGATATGCCACCAATACACCCACACACACACAGATATATATGCAAACCCACAGGCCTTAATGCTCTGTCATACTCAACCTTGAAATCTGTTTTCTTTCCACACTGCTGCTGCAAATTAGTGAAATAATCAGTAGCCATATTGCCCATTTCACCACATCCCAATCACCCAGTGCACGGGAATCATTGTAACTGAAACCAAAGCCATTAAGCATGGTGATTAGCAATCGGAACACTCCCCAGTGGGCGTCCTGTCCCAGCGCAGAAAGAGCTCCAAAGAGCCCAACCCCTGAGACTGTGTCTAGGACTGGGACTGTACCATCAGCCTGCCGCTCCTCATGCCGCTGCTGCTGCCACTGCTGCCTTCGGAGTGTTTTGCGTTTGGCGTAATCGTGGTCAAACGGCGTGGCCACATAAGGAGGTGATGTCAGACCTGGGGTGGCAGCTGATGGAAGGGATGAGCTAAGGACATTCCCTATACAGACTGAGGGACAGTTAAAGTCTTCATCCATCATAGAGGGCGGTTTCTCCCTGAAAGGAACCAAAAACAAGGATAAGTTCTTCTGCATGATTTTTTTTAGTTTGATTTTTATATAATACTTCTTGGGTTGTATTTTTTGTAGCTTACTTCTCATGGGCCCTTGGCATGCTTGGCATACTTTTCTCTTCTCCCCTCGCAAATGGTCCTGTAGCCGCTTCAACCAGTAAGTTAAACAAGTGCTCGTGTTCCAGATCTGGCTCATCAGCCTCTAGTAGTTTCAGGATGGTGGCACTCAAACGGAAATGCAGCTAGAAAAAGTTTAAAATATACAGAGAATGTCTTTAAAATGTGAATGTTTCCAGGCAGTAATCTTACATAACACTGCACTGATGTAACACAACTATTGGGAGCTACATGTCACAGATAGCATACCTCCAGGGCTTCCATGGCCAGGTCAGGAGGATTATGGTAATGGATTTTACGGGGGTACCTGGCAGCTTCTTCGTGCAGATAGTTTGCTGCCTATAAACACAAAAAAGGTGAGAGTCACCACCAATCATCTGCCAAATGAAATTAACTCCTAAACATAAAAAAAAATGCCTGTTCATATCACAGTTCATACAGGTTCATGTGCTTCCAACAATCTCATCAGAACAACAGTTATGACCAACTCCATATATTGTTCTGTCGAAGGGGAGAAAGAGACAAGAAAAAGAAAAGAAGGAAACATCTTGCGGGAGTGGAAGGGCAGCGATCTTTGTTTCTGTAGGTGGATTATGAAACACCACCAGAGAGAAGAAGAAAAAAGAATACATCTGCAATCAAAGGTTTATTACAATGACTGGAACAGTGCTTAAGGTTTGTATTTTACTACTTAACTAATATCTAATGGAACTGAAAAGAATAGATTTAAAGTTGTGCTATCCTTAGACAAGTTCCCGCCATGCCACACCTCAATACCAATGTTTATTATTAAATATCAATTATGTAAAGAGTTCCTAACACACACCCTAAGTAGGATCAATGTGTCTAGCCCTGTTATACTCAAACTGTGGGGTAAGCAACCCTGGTGGGGCAAAACCAGGGGAAAACACGATGGTTAGATTTTCTGATGAATCGTACTGAACGTTAGTGAAATTTCAATTTGGTGTCTATGGTTAGTGATTTGTATTCAAAAAAATTAAATTACAAAAACATAAAATAAAATGGGAGAACCACTGGTCTAGCTCCTTGTCACTGAATCACCTTTTTATAAAGCTGCAGATATCCCACCGGAGGCTGCCTACGTTTCTCTGCTATCTTCCCCAGCATGTAGTGAATCAGCCACTCTTCTTCGTCACTGTCACCGTCACAACGGGACGCGCCCTGAAAACACTGAAAGGCTGTCTCCAACATGGAGTCTCTCCTTTCTTCCATCTGAAACACCACACACACATACACGTTGGAGACATCATAAACATTGTAGCTCATGGGGGTCGATTAATCGACTATAAAGACTGCCAGTATGGAACAAGCAAGAAGCGACCCAATGCGATCGATGAGTTCATGTCTAAAAGGTGAACGTTTACAACAAAAAGGGCAGGAAACACAGGTGAGTTACATGTCAGAACGTGCCTCACCTGTTTAACCACCTCAGGGGGAAGCTCACTGCGCCACTGTTTCAGCTGCCTTGAAGCAAACGAATGCAGCGCGTATGACATGGTACCATACTCGATCCACAATGACAGATTGGAGCTGTCGATCTCCAGGGCCCTCTTAAAGCAGTTAAGCACTGCCTGGGAGTGCTTCCATATGGGAACGTCGCTTTTCAGCTCGTTGGAGTTGAGCTTGTCTTGGATACGGCTGGCCCTTGCTAAAGCCATACCTGCCCAGGAGTCAAACCTAAAGCAAGACGAGGAAAAACACTTCAGTATTCTCACTGCACTTAAGAGTACGCAATGATATACTTAAGAAAAACAAACAAACACAAACAATTCCTCTGCACATCCACTTTGGTGCTTTTTTCAAACAAACTGTCACTTTAAAACATTAAGAACAAAAAAGGGATCACCATGTGCAATGAGCTACCTGTTGGGACAAACGCATATGTCATGCATGTAGAACTTGATGGCTTTGGATTGCTCCTTGTTTTTAAAATGATAGTCTGCCACAAGGTAGTAGATCTCATTGATGATCGGAGGTGCAGGAGCACTGCCCTCTGGAAGGCACGGGGCCTTAAAGGGAGAAACAAAAAAAAATCTTTATTAGACGTGATTGTTACCGACATAAGGGCTTTAAAAAAAATATTATAGCAAGGAAGACCCTGTTTATAAGATCTGAGTCACTGTTGCTTCTCACTTCTTCACTGTGGCCCCACAAACTGACCTTTTCTGTCATGTCCTCAATGTAGGCTGCCACTTCATCCATTGTGAGGACGGGAGTGTCACTAGGGGGGGCGATGCTTGCAAACCTCCTCAGCAAATTGGCCAATTCTGCAGACACTGTGCTCGTCTTATAGCTGTCAAACTCAGGCAGCGACTTTGGTTTGAAATACTGGAACATGAACAGGGCATCGCTCCACAGAAGCTCAACCTTAAAGCAGAGTAATACCACTGGAAATTAATATCTGTGTAACATACACGGCTACAGCAAATTACTGCTAAAAGGTCCTAAGACTCCTCTTTCATTAGTTATAGTGTACAGTTAGGACTCTAGCCACTGAAAAGCACTGACATACAACAGTGGGAATGACCCCCACCTGGTGTCTAAACGTAAGTAGTACAAAAATACAAGAGATCGGATACTTTACACACAAACCTCCTGCTGCTGTGAATCACTTTAGCTCTTACAATGTAACTTGAGTTGACCTTTTTGACTCTAATGTAACTATTTACAAAGAACTCTGTCAAGCATCTCCTATAGTGACAGATCAATAAAGAAGGAACGCTATTATATATATACTAAATATTTCATTATCTCGTGAGTTACACAAACACGATTTCACAAAATCATGGTAAAAGCCTAAAGCCACACAAACCACAATTCTGCCAGTAAGTCGTTAATCTAAATGTGTTTACATTTTCCTCACACACTGAATCAGTGCCATTAATGCTTTTTCACAGGCACAATTTATTTCAGTGACATCAGATATTCCTCACCAGCAAAACAACATTAATAGGTATAGCAGACTTTTTCTGGGTCGTGAAGGCTTGTCTGAGTCATCAGCCCTCAGCTAAACAACTCACTATTTATGCAGGTTTGTCAATACCGCTGGGAAATCGCACAAAATAGTCCGACCTCTCAGCAATTCTGCCTGTTCCTCAGATATTGACTTTTGGACTACGTCATTAAATTAATTAACTTCTGCTTGGCAGAGCTGCTTGTAGATCAAACAACAAACTATAACACATTAAGTCAAGCAGAGTGTTTTAAGCATCTGTATAACCTGTGGAGATGAATGATCGTCAAGGTAGCGGGCCTTGCTCTTCTTACTGGGGTAGGCATATAAACAGAAAAAGCACTGTTCCAGGGCCATTTCCAACTCCTCCTTGTAGGGGTGAGAGTCACTGCTAGTAGAGGCTGCAAACTCTTTTTCCAAAACTCGCACCTACACATCAAACAAAAACAAAATTTTAAAACATTTTGTAGGCTGTACATTACTTTGGGTTATACTTTTAGTCTGCATTTGCAGAGAGTAGTTACCAAACTTACAAAGAATTTGAGAAGGGCTCCGTCTGAGTTGCAGCACAAGGACCGACGGCCAAGATACTCGTGGGCTGTGTTCAGAAGCATCAGGGAGGAGGGCAGCATGGGAGTGTCTGAGTCATCTAAAAATGAAGACTTGACAGTGTCAGTGTAACTACTGACATGGCATATACAGTACACTGTAGGAAAAGTAAAAAGCATGAAAGTAAGAAGTCAACAAACCTTCATCATCCCCTACAGACATATGCTGTCGAAGCATACAGTCAAAGGCAGCCTCTTCGTGCTTGATAATGCGATACAGGATAATCCAAGGCAGGACCGAGAAGAAAAAAGGCTCCTTGGGATCATCAGAAATGGTCATGCTAAGATCAATCAGCTGAAACACAAACCGACAACACAATAAATTAGCAATCTATAAGTTAAGTGTATGCGTATCTTACTGTTGCGTGAATTAAAGTGTTACTTAAGGCAAACAGAAACTCTTGAACCTGGATTAGGTTGTTTGCCAGTCGAGCCATACTGGAGAAGTGGGGGAGATTGCTCAGAAGCTCCGCCTCTTTACTGAAGCAAACCTCAATGCCTTCTAGCAGCTTCACAATGGTGCTAACCCACTCCTCCTTGCTAGGTGGAGAGCTGCTTGGAGCAGAGTTGAGCTGCTGCAGGGCTTCATTCAACGCCAGCTCGCTGCACTCCAAACACTGCTGGTAGTCCTGCAGCTTCAATAGTGAGTTCTAGGACACAGGGATACAAATAATTACGCATTTCAAAACGTTTAGCGATTCCACTGATATTGCTGTAGTTTGTCTAACCTGCAGTAACATCAACTGTGCGGGACGCTCCGGTGTTGAGCTCACAAACTCCAGAGGTTTGCTCCTGCTCCCATAATTAAGGGTGGGCTGCAGCAGACGCACCACCGAGTCGAAGTCCGATGACTCAAAGAGGCGCTGGATCTCTTCCAAAGATTGACAGCGCTCCAGACACTTTAGCCTTTTGTCAATCTGTGTGTGGGAATAGAGGAAACCCCCCCCAAAAACACACAGTCAAATCATCAACAAAATAAGCACTTCAACATTCTCAAGCTTAAATTGCTGTGAAAGAAATGAATGTTTAAAAGCTCCCTCTTTTTTACATATTACATATAAACATACATTTATATATTACATAATCAAGTATTCTGATTCTGACTAACCCCATAAGAGAGAAATGGGGATTATACTGATAAAAGAGAAAATATATATACTGGCCAGCACACTGACCTCCTCTACAGAGATTGCTGCATCTACACGAAGGTTAGGCAGGTTGATTGTGTACTGTTTCCCATCTGGGCTCTTTGATTTGCTCTGCAGAAGGCCTGTACAGACATCATAGCTCTCCAGAGCCAATTCCATGTCCCCCTGTCAAAACAAGAAATACACTGTTACTGAGTGAACAATGACTCAATAATAATCAAGTCAAATCTAAATACACACAAACTTTACCTGCAGGGCCAGGAATCGTGCCTTTAGCCAGTATACTCGCACCATGACATCCAGCCAGTCATCCTCAAACAGATCTCTTTGGGATGCACCGAGAGCGAGGAGTAATAAATCACCCTGGAAGTGTTGCCCAGGAAATTCTGAGTCAGCGGTATTGTTTCCGGAACCACTGCCGCTTCTTCTAGGAGTAACTGGAACACAAGCCAAAAATAAACATTGAATCTTCAATGTAAAACAAATACTACATACCACGTTCAACTCCAACAGTGACTCCAGCACCTTTTAGGTCAGTTAGTCAAATTTAAATGCAAGGAAAATAGCAACACATTTCTCACATTCAGGCTCCTGAAATTTTGCTCGGGAGTACCTGAGCCACATGGACATGTTTGTCATGTTTGTCCATGTGGTACACGGACAAACACTTTCTGTAACATAACAAAATAGTCTTTTGACAATCTACTAGACTATGAAGCTCACTCAGACTTACCAGCCTTCCCTTTGCTGTGTAACCATTGCTCCAACTGCAGTTCCATACAGGCCAAGCTCATTGTCAACATCCCCTGCATAAAAAAAACAAAAAACAAATCCTTAGAGAAAAGCCTTAAAGGGCTTAAAGTAAATGAATGTTAAGCCATAAATATCTCAGTATGACAAAAGACATTCAAGAAACCATAAAATTACCCGGATGTGCTGGTTGCTGCAGTCCCGAAGGAGAGGATTAGGAAGACCGTTACTGTGCTTCCTCCAGGCCTGATAGACGTCCAGGACCACAGCAGTCAAGCCCCGAGGCCACTCCTCCATGAACTTCTGACCCACTGCTTTCAGATAGCGCATCATCAGGTCCAGTATACCACCATTGGCCATATTATCGAGCAGGAAGTTGTGAACATCTTGTTGTTCTAGAGAAAAGCGAGGACTGTGTGTTAATATGAGGGAAACACCAACAAGAGACATGATATTGTGAATACACATTTAGGATGCACTTCATACCAGACTTCATGTATTCAACTGAGTCCACAGGCAAGCAACTCCCATGCAGAGGCTGTATGTCATTCTTGCCATCACACTGTGTCTCCAGATTACTAAGGCTCTCATCGTCGTTATCAGGATCAAATTTCTTTAGCCTAAGCGAAACCAGCAAAACAGTTTTACGTCAACTATAATTGAGCTTTAAGATTTATTAATTCGACATAAGGTTCAGTCAAAAGCAGCTACCTAGAAGGTAGGTATTTAAAAAGCAGTTCCTGAAAATCAATCTTCTCCTCCTTCTTGCACTTAGTGTTTCGAACACGTGCAGAGCGCCGTTTTGCTGTCTCCCCGCTATCTTCTACCACGCGTTTCCGTTTCGGCGCTTTCTTCCCCTTATCTGTGAGTGACACTTCCATTGCTGTAGCTGTGAAGATTCGAGAACATTTTAAATGGCTACAATAACAACAATAATACTTTTAATTGATACAAATAATCACAAAGACAAACAGCACTACTAACCAACAGGTGGAACAAAGGTGTTGATCTCTACAGTGGTTTGACTGGTGGCAATTTGAGGTTGCGTGCCAGATTGAGCCACCACTGCTGGCTCAGTGAAGACCACTGGAGGCAGGGATGAACTGGGGCTGCTGCTTAGCACTGTGGTCTGGCCCACACTGACAGGGCTGCTTGGCTGGGGGAGGTTTTGGAGGAAGTTTGGGTCACGGTACTCTGACAAGTCAATTCTGCGGCCAAGACTCGGGCGTGGTGGCTCACATGTGTTCTGATGTCTGTACATTGCAAGGAGACTTTCACCCAGATGTTTCCATCTGCAATAAAAATAGAAGAGATGGTTCTGGTGCTCACTTTGATGTCAGCCAAGCATAATGAAAACTTTTGGTGCGGTGATTCTGCATTTTCTACTCATGTAAAGCACAGCATGGTAATAAATAACAATAATCCATCCTCATTAAAACAAATAATCTGTGCTGAAATGCTGACTGTGTAATGAAACGACGCAGACAGCAACAACAGCAGAGCACTCACGAGAAGCTGTGGATGGGCTGAATGAGGACAAGGTCAGGTTTTGGTTTAGAAAGAGAGAGAGCCTGCCTGCGCCTCCTTATCTCTAGTGCCTCTTCCATAATGGATTTGCGTTCCTCTTCTTCCACTTCCACATAATGAATAGAAATATCACTGAGAACAGTAAAAAAAAAGAAAAAAAAAGAAAAAAAAGTAAGAGAGACAAGTTTGTCAGTCATGCGAAAGTATGGCGCAACTTGTAAACAAGCAACAGATTAAGAACTTGAAAGAAAGTTGCCTTTACCATTTCATGAACATCTGCATCGTATCCCTCTTCAGACAAGGCTGCTCCTCGAATATTTTTTCCTTCAACACCAGGCCTTTGGTGTAACAATGGTCCTTCTCTAGGGCTTTGGAAATGAAGTACAAACAGCCTGGAAATACATAGAGAGGTCACTTCTTTTTGAGTTACTTTTCTTTCCATACATGAGCTCTTAACCTTACAATGAAAAGCTTATAATGACATGTTACGTACAGCTGTAGTCACTTAGTGTGTAGAGTATAGTTATGAGATTGTCCAGGCAGGGCCAGTGATCAGGGTTACAGTGCAATCCTTCCTCGAATGCATGGCGAGCCAGAGGAATGCGCACCAGTCGCACAGCCACCTGACCAATTTTGTACCACATGTTCACATCAGTGGAATCCAACATAACAGCCTGAGAAAAGACCAGCGCAGAATATACAGCATGAACACCTCCTAGCATTATTCATTCATTATTCAACTTATTCATGCGAAAGTGGCACATTACCTCGAGATAAAACTCCATGGCGGTCTCCAGGTCATCCCGTAATGCAGCCATACTAGCCAGATTTTTAAAAGTTGAATATTTGAGCATCAACCCAGGGTGCTTGAGGCCCACTCTCTGATCATCCGAGGGCATGGCCTGAAATATTAAGGGGATACAAGCTGGCTACATGTTGTGTTTCAGTTTGAATTTTCAATGCACTGCACTGGTCTCATTGCCATTTACAAACATGGAATGTGGGATGAGCTCATCGGGTAGGGTGCTTAAGACCAGCTTCAGAGCTTGGGCCCTTTCGTTCACCTCCTGGAATTTTGGCACTTTGCTGTCAATCATCAACTCCTCTATATTATCTGCAGCCATGCGAAGCAGAGCCTCATAATAGTTCATTTGTAAGTTTTTCCTTCTTCAACATTTTGATAACAACATCTTGGGTAATGTTCAGGGTCTCCTTCTCTGCCTTTATAAAGCTGTTCTCAAGGTCTGTGCTGCTGATAAATTGATGTTCTCCGGCCCCTCCACAGCGTAGAAAGCCATGGAGCCAGTGAGGCAGCGTCTGCTTCATTCTTCACGTCTCTCATGGTCATCCTTGACCAATCGATGTAACTGTGTGCATGCACTCGTCCACTGATACCGGGTTCACTACATGCGATCAGTTATGGAGACTGACAGAATGGGAGCAGACAAGGATCTCGGGTGAGATGGCTGCCACTGATGAGAATACCAGCGACTGTTGACTGGATGGTGGATTTAAAGAAAACAATAAATTACCTCTGTAGGTAACGCGCTAAAGTTAGAACAGCAGCTTTAATTGAAGGGGCACCACAGTGGTTAGCACTGTTGCCTCACAGCTAGAAGGTCCTAAGTACAACTCCACTTGGGGCGAAGCCGTTTTTCGTTTGCATGTTCTCCTCGTGTTAGCTTGGGTTCTTTCCAGGTACTGCGGCTTCCTGCCACGGTCAGGGTAATTGATGATTCTAAATTGCCCATACATGTGAATGTGAGTCTGTCTTGTGTTAGCACTGCAATATATTCTCACCCTATGATAGCTAGGATATCACTGCCACCCCCCCGACCCTGATTAGTGTAAGAGAATGGATGGATGGAATGTTCTGTGCAATCATATTAAAAGTCTTTTGTTGGCATGTTTACCTCTTTGAGCAGTGGAGTTTTGAGAAGCTCATGGTAGGCCTTGGCAGATTCCTCAAACTTATCATGTTTCTGCAGATCCAAAGCTTTGTGATATAAAGCGAATGCCTCTGCTTCCTATAGACAGAAATAAATGGAGGCATACAACTGACTTAGTGGGATCTATACAGGTGAATGACTGCACCAGCAGATAGACATAATATTGCTTATTCATCAGCATATAGTATGCAGCCTACTTGAGCCTCTTTTGTCTGACTCTTGCTGTTTCTCTGGGGGTCTTGAGACTCGTCTGCAGCTGTCGAAGCAGCATTTAGTGCTGCAATGCGAATCTGTGTAGAAGGGTAGAGAGAAAACGCTTTACTAAGCAGTAATCTGTGTTAGGCACAGGGAGTGTGCGCAGTTACAATGAGGATGTAGTTAACGCTGTAATTCAGTCTTACCATTTTAATATTTGAAAAGCAGATCTTCTGCCTTCACGGTTCGCAGATTTTAACTGGACACAGAGGAAAGAGACGTCGATGAATGCAAGAAAAACAGAAAATACACTGCAAAGCCATTTAGTGTTTCCCCTATGTCTTTTTATTTTCCTGTTATCTTTTCATGTGAGTGTATGTGAGAGCTTTGGGACTACACAACCTACTGCATAGAAAAGCAATGCGAGCCGGCGTTTATATCACGCCACGTAATTGCTCTTTAAAGAAGAGCTTACGATCACTTGGGACCGACTAGCTCACATTACCGACACGCCATTCAAAACCAAATCTGGTTAACTTAGCTCTGTGTAAACGATACTTCGCTCCTAGCTAATAATATGCAGAACTCCGGAGAGCAGATGCTAAATGTAGCTTACAGTTTCTCCAGCTAGCCGAAATTAGCAGGGACGTTTGTGCGCTAACGATAGCTTGTGCTCTGCCGGGCGACCGTCACTATCAGAGCTCAGCGACTTACCATTCATTCTTAATTAAACTGCACCTGTAAAGTTGCAGGTAATCGAGCAACGTAACAATCTCTGTAAACACCGCGGCCACGAAGCACGAAGCAATTTAGAAACTTATCCTATTCATCATCCTTTGTTGTCAAACATGGATGAGACCCTGCGAACGTTTGCGTCACTGGAGGACATTTGCTACCCGCCAATCAGTAACGTCGTCACTGATTGGTCAATACCCATTGGGCGTAATCTTATGACCAACGATATAGTATGATATTGGGCGATACCGTCTGAATTTGCTTTATTACTACACCGGCGTATGCCTGCCGGGGAGGCGGTGCAACACGGCATTTAAAGTGTAGCATAATCTGAGGCCGCTACAAGGAAAAGAGTACGCCGGCTGAAATAGCATTTATTACAAAGCTACACGCTACCTAAGGAATACACTAAAGTAGCCCAATTGTTGGAATTAAAAGGGATATTGTATATTATCCTAATCTGTGCTGCCACATAGGTACTCTTGCACAGTGTTATTTTAAACTGCATCGGTGACCAATCAGGAACCTCTATATATCAAATTGTAACTTAAAGGTTAGGGCAAAATCAGATCGGTCAGAGGGATGTACACTTGTTATTGGTTATACCTTTGTTTCCCAACTGAGGACGCTGCGGGAAATAACATTATATCTTTATAATAGTGTCGTGCGTATATTTTAGTGGTTATTAAAATGGAAAGAAATTTTCCTGTTGCGGGTAATTTCATACTAATTGAATAAACCGGTTTTCTCAGGAAGTAGCACATTAAAAAGCCCCTCTGCGGTCCCAAAGCCTCCATGGGGCTGCTGGCCATTTAAACAGAAGGATAAACGGTGTGCATGAGTGGGTCGTTACAATACCTGCGCTAGCCTTCTAAAAACAAGTATGAAGATATGAGAAGATATGCAAATATATATATATATATATATATATATATATATATATATATATATATATATATATATATATATATATATATATATATATATATATGTGTGTATATATAAAAAAAATAT
>VURO01035392.1:25264-35358 GCA_015108175.1 Pelvicachromis taeniatus | reverse complement strand
ATTTATATATATATATATATATATATATATATATATATATATATATATATATATATATATATATATATATATATAATTGAATAGCTACTACACATATAATGTAATGTAATATAATATATAAATATATTATGTCACTTCCGAAGAAGTGCCGTTTCCACTGAAAACATTACTGACTTATCAATTATGCATTAATAATGGCAAAATTGATTAACTTGATTTTTTTTTCTTGTCTTGTGATACTCCAAAACTGTATGAAAAATGCAAAACTATAAAGCTATAGAGCCATAAAGTTGACTGCCCATGGATGGACGTGCATGTGTTCTTGTGAGAATTCCCCATATTTACAAGATAAATATGCAACCCTGTTTCCGGGAAAGCGGGGATGCTACAGCATAAGCACCACATGTGTGCATAAAATGTTGAAACTGAGACTTTTTTTTTTTAATGAATGTAATACCAACCAGATACAGCCCATGAATATTATCTTGCACATTATTTAATTAATTTATCATATATTTATTTATTCATCAAATATACAGTTCATGTTGTCTAAATCAGGAGATAACAATGTGTAAATGTAAACATTTGTTATAGATTAGTGCTCCCTGTCTTAAATATTTAAAGCCCTGTTTCCATTATGGAAACTTTCTTGACGCACTAAGAACCTTTGGAGTGACTCGCTTTTTTTTCCAGGGAACAATGTGATCAACATTGTGAGGTGGTGCATGGCAAACACTCAACCACTAGAGGGCAAACTTTTATCTATAATCATTATGAAATCTTTTCTTTTTTCTTTTCACCATCCCAAGACGCCGAGCTGATTACCTTTGCAATGGTTTGTCGTGACACTTGGATTTTCACTGGTATCTTTTCAGACACTGCTGACAAATTGTATAAAATTATGCAAAGCAGTGCCATAAAGATAGTTTTCCCCTTGTTTGCACAGATACATGATAGAAAGATGAGTTCTTTGTCAGAGTTTCTGATGATGAACTGCAAGAAAACTGCAGCTTCTGTGTGTAACAGTATATCATCTTTGTCCTCACTGACCCTGTCTGTTGCAGTCCCTTGTTGCTCTGTCGTTGCTTCTCCCCCTCCTCCTCCACCCCTACACTCATCCTCACCCACCCCATCTCTTCCTTGGCTGAGACTGGCTGGCTGGCACTATTATCAATTCTTTCTGTCAGCATGCCTGCAAATAAAAAAGAGCTTACGTCACAGTCATTACTGGCCCTATAAAAGTCAGAGTGATGCAGATTCACTGTGCAGTCGGCCCAGCAACATTCACAGACACAGAGCAGCCCGTCTCGCTAGTCATGGCTTCCACCGGCTTTGACCCTTACTTTACTTCTGCTTACAAGAAGAGGGCAGTTGTGCGCAGCGGAGGATATGGGGCTGGTGGAGGAGTAGCAGCTAGGGCTGCCTACTCCATCCACTCTGCCCCAGTCACTTCCTATGCATCTTCACGCAGAAGTTATCCAGCACACGCCCGAGCTACTTCCAGCTACTCCCACATTCTTTCTGCTCCTGTGCTTGCAGCTGCTCCTGAGCTACGCCTTGACCAAGCAGCCCAAGTCAGCTCTGAGTTCAAAGCAGTAAGGACCCAGGAGAAGGCTCAGCTACAGGACCTGAATGACCGCTTTGCAAGCTTCATTGAGAGGGTCCATGAACTTGAGCAGCAGAACAAGTTGCTGGAGACTGAACTCCTGCTGCTTAGGCAAAGGCAGACAGAGCCATCCAACCTTCGAGCCCTGTATGAGCATGAGATCCGCCAGCTCCATGTAGCAGTGGAAGAGGCCCGCCATGAGAAGCAAGCTGCCCAGGACCACAGGGATCAGATGGAGGATGTGCTGAGGAACCTGCAGAAACGGTATGAGGAGGAAGTGCTTGGCAGAGAGGAGGCCGAGGGCAGGCTCATGGATGCCAGGAAGGGAGCAGATGAAGGTGCACTGGGTCAGGCCGAGCTTGAGAAACGAGTCGAGACCCTGCTGGAGGAGCTGGCCTTCCTGAAGCGCCTTTGTGAGAGTGAGATTGCAGAGCTGCAGGCCCAAATCCAGTACAGCGCAGAAGTGTCAGTGGAGATGGAGGTCGCCAAACCGGACCTGTCTGCCGCACTCCGTGACATCCGAGTGCAGTACGAGAAGCTGGCACAGCGCAACCTGCAGTCGGCCGAAGAATGGTTCTGCAACAAGATGAATGTCATGACAGTGGGCGCCACTCGCACCACGGAGACTGCACGCAGTGCCAAAGATGAAGCTGGAGAGTACCGCCGGATGCTTAAAGCCAGAACGCTGGAGATTGATGCCTGCCGCGAGATGAACCAAGCTCTGGAAAACCAACTACAGGACGTGGAGGAGAAACAGAGTGCCGAGATTGCTGCTCTGCAGGTGAGCACAGAAACAAAGAAACATTAACTGCAGTGACCTCTTTCCTGTGATAAAAAAAAAAAAGTGACTGTTTGCCATTTTCTGTTACTCGGGGCAGTCACAGAGCAGATTAAACTTATGTACATACAACATTTGTCTTTGTACAGGATACAATACATGAGCTGGAAGAAGAGCTGAGGGCAAACAAAAATGACATGGCTCGCTACTTGAAAGATTACCAGGACCTTCTGAATGTGAAGATGGCACTGGATATCGAAATTGCTGCATACAGGTGAGTGTCTTATACATAGTTTCCCACTGTCTTATATATTGGATGGTAATTGTGGAATATACAATAAAATTGGTAATTAGGCATCTCATCTTCTTGTAATGTGTGCTTTATCCTATCAGGAAGCTCCTTGAGGGAGAAGAAAATCGTTTGAATGTGCCAGGACCGATTTCTGTCACTGGGTACTCCCAAGCCATGTTTTCTGCTCCGTCCTATGGAAGAACGCAGATCTCCATGCAGTCTCAGCTGAGCTCTGCAGCCCCATACCTGCTGAGCTCCCGCCTATATACTACATCACTGCCCACAGAGGAGACAATATCCGCAAGCCAAGCACAGCACGCAGAGGCTAGCCCTCCCGAAGTGGAGGAAGAAGAGCAGGTAGAAGAGGAAGAGATAGCTGAAGAAGAAAAGGAGGAAGAAGAGGCAGAGCAGGAGGAAGAGGGGGAAGAAGAGGAGGAGGAGACAGCAGAGAAAGAAGACGGAGAAGAAGAAGAGGGAGAGAAGGTGGAAGAGGCAGATGCAGAAGGTTAGTGTGGCAAATTCCCATGTATGCCCCCGTGTGTGTGTCCCTGTGTGCATGTAGTGGGAAACTAATGTGTCCTTTTATCTTTCTACACCTCATTTTCATCGCAAAGAGGCTGAGGCAGAGGATGGAGAAAAAGAAGACGAGGGGGAAGGAGGAGAGGACGGCCAGCCTCAAGAGGAAGGAGATGCAGAGCAGAAAGAAATGAAGGGCGATGAGGAGGGTGAAAAGGAGGAAGAAACCGAAAAAGAAGAGGAGGCAGAGGAGAAAAATGGGAAAACAACAGATAAAAAAGTCTAATTTTACTCATTTTAAAAACAAAAGCGCTAGCCTGTAGCTAAAAGTATGTTCCAAATCCTCCGGTGCTCCTATTTGCTCTGATGTCTCATTCAAACCAAAATGAAAATCTCTTTAAATAGTGCTGGTGACCTTCACTTCTGTGTGGTTGACACGAGTGACCGAAAGCATGTATGCTTTGTAGGTACAGTTTGCAAAAGATTAAAAAAAAAAAAACATTTACAAAGAAAGGATGTGTGTGGAGAAATGTTTGCTGGTGCTTTACCTTAACCAAAATATGCTTATGTAACTGCCTTGTATGTGCAACAGCCTTCAAGTCCACCATGTGCTGCATTGAACTCCAATAAAGCCTTGAAGCCTTCTTAACCAGAAACTATCTCCTGGATTTTCATTTTTCCACACAAAAACAAGCATTTGCAGTGGTGTGTCCAATCGAGTCACATTTAGCATAAACAAAACGCATAAAAAGAAAATCATATTCAACGTCTAAGCTCTGCAACTCACTTGCACGTGCCAGCATGGAATATATTTCTTCTTGCTAATTAGCTCCTGAGCTTCTTTTTCTTTCATTCAGAGTCTTAAAACAAAATGCTACTGTTGCACTAGAATGCTAATGGAGGTTAATGGAAAAGTAGAGAAATGGCAGCCAGAGGGCCTTGCTTCTGTTCACCACGATAAATCAGCTCACAATTGACTGAGAGGAGGAGGGCTGCAGCAAACAGCACGGTCAGCAAGTCTGGATCATCTTAGGTCTTATTCAGGAAAAAAAAAAAAAAGACACCGGGCCACAATTAAAATGCATGAAAAACAACACACGGCACAATAAATTTTCAGTCTATTGGGCAAGCATTAATCTTTTAGCTTTTCAACATGACAAAGCCAATAAAGCCTCCTTAGATTTGCTGTAACTTGTAAAAACCAAAGGCTGGTGTTAACGAATTGAGTTACGCTGGCGTTTTAGGCTCTTTAAGTCAGCAGGTCGTCCGCTGTCCCTTCTCTGTGTGATCAGTGAGCTGACACGGTGTTTTTTTTCCTGCTGCCTCACCCTCATCCACATCACTGTCCATAAATCAGGGCGCCCTGAAACCTTTATGACTCAGCTCTGCTGCACCAAGAATCTGGCAAAGTGTCAGCTCATGCAGAACAGCAAGGAGCAGAGGAAAAAGAGAGAGCAATTTCATTATTTCATTAGGGAGAAAGACAGACAGATTGAGGGAGGACTGGAGGGGGTGGGGTGGGGGTGGGGGGGGGCATTGGAATAGCTTGCTGCACTAAATCCTTGACAGAGGACAGACTGTCTTTATCCAGCAAATAGGTGGAGGATTTCAGGGCTTCCTTTAGGCATTTGCAGAGATGCAGCTCTTATCACTTAAGTAAACCCCAAACACACACACACACACACACACACACACACACACACACACACACACACACACACACACACACACACACACACAGATGAGCATACACCCTCTCTTTTTTCCTTCTTCGTGTCTAAATGGGACACACAAGTGGTTTGAAGTGCTGCATCATATAATTTTAAGCACATAATGGCCCTTTTAATTCAATGAGCAGATTTCCTACTCAGTGTCGCATGTATAAAGGCAATGCCCTAAACACTTTGCAATATCTTTCTCCACTCTCTCCCCATCCCCCTTGTCCTCACTTTACCTCACTCGGAGCCCCCCCATCCTCCTTGTTGTGTTGCTCTTGGTTGCTACCGTAGAGTCGATCCAGAGGAGCACTCCATTTAACTGTTAGAAATTCCACTTTACAGTGAATTTGGCTTTGTGTTACACACACCTTTCACCACTCAGAGAGGGCAATACAGCAAATGTTTTCTTACTGAATTAAAAGACCACTAACTACATTCCACTGGGTAGATTATAACACACAAACCACGCTGCAGATAGAATGCCAAAAAGGGTATAAGGCTCCTCGGAACAGAAATAGTAAACCACCAGTAGGATGTATAGCTATTCTCCCACTTGCTTTCCATACAGCGAGGGAGCCTCGCAAGGTTTCGTGCATGTGTGTGCCTACAGCTTGTGTGAAGCATCTCAGGGCACAGTGGGGCACAGATCCCCTGTAAATGCAGTATATCAAAGCAAGGCTGTATTATTTTTATCACATTTCATCTCTCAGATACTGACTTTCAGCTCGTGTTTCATCTGTCACATTTGGGCTGTGAACAGACTGGTGTATAAATCTTATGACTCTCTTCCTCTTCTGGGCATACACTATGTTAGAGGCAGGGAGGCCTATCACCGGGGCCCACCGGAGACCTCCAAGAGTTGCATCCCTTTGATGAAAAAGAGAGAGAAAGAGAGAGAGACAACAAAGAGCTCTAGGTGCAGCAGGAGATATTGATAAAAACCAAGCTTCCTGTAAAACAGGTTAGGTTAAAAAAAAGTGTCAGGATTGTACAGTAAGTGTAAACAATTTCTGTGCTTAACTTTTGTTTTATGATCTTGATGAAATCAACTGATTCAGCTTTGCGAAAAGTTCACACATCTATGTATAACAGTGATGATGTTGTCAGATTTAGAAAGAAATTACTAGCCAGTTGATCTACATCCACTCCCGTGTGAACACCATGGCTCATATGATATTGTCAACATAAAATAAAAAATTGAATATTGGCCTTCTTTTATGATCACTTATTATCATTATAATTTCAAGAGGGTAAAAATCTCAGGAATAATAGAGGTGGGTAGATTGATACATATATCGTACAAATATCAATAGTTTTAACATCAATGCCGATATTGGTATCGGATCGATACTACTCTGAAAAAAAGAACATGTTGGATTTACTTAATTCAATAGTGGAAATTGGTTGCACACAAATGTTTCATATTGAATAAACCTGTGCATTTTGTGTTGATAAAACATGACTGAAACATGTTTAGATGAAGTAGGTTGAGCTCTTGGAATATTTAAATCCTTTTCTCACTTTATTCCAACACTATTTAATATCTTTTACCCCAATACTACTTAGTCACTTAAATACTACATGTTATCTTCATATTACATAATGTTCAACAAAGTCTAGAGTCTGGTTTACATAAAATTTTAATGGATGTACAACAACTTCCACTCCATCTATTCTCTTATCTTCATCAGGGTTCTGGGGGGCTGGGGCCTAT
This sequence comes from Pelvicachromis taeniatus, assembly GCA_015108175.1. Taxonomy (NCBI): domain Eukaryota; kingdom Metazoa; phylum Chordata; class Actinopteri; order Cichliformes; family Cichlidae; genus Pelvicachromis; species Pelvicachromis taeniatus. The sequence goes on along the minus strand of VURO01035392.1, from coordinate 28,734 downwards.
CCCAGAATACACCCTGGACAGGTCGCCAGTCTATCACAGAGACAAACAACCATTTGCACTCACATTCACACTTATGGGTAATTTAGAATCACCAGTTAACCTAGCCCTAATAACTGCACAACTGTGGGAGAAAACCAGAGTACCCAGAGAGAACCCAGGACCTTATTGCTGTTAGGCAACAGTGCTAAACACTGCAAAACCAAGCTGTCAATACAGACTTCACAAAAGTAGGAAAGCTATGATTACAAGGCTTGAGGCAGAATTTTCTGCACCTGTCAAGGACGAAAATGTTTTTGTCCTTGACAGGTTAATCCACAATGAATAGCAATAGCATAGACGTGGTGTGTGTATAGTTGTCTCCCTCTTATAAATCCAGTGATTTTCCTGTGGTTTGCAATCTCGTGTGATCTTTTGAATTTCGTGAGTCCAGTCAACTAACCACTCTTACTAGATTGTGCCATGTCATCTCAACAAGAACAAATTAAGTTGTTGAATTTCATACAGATCCTACATGATTTAATTATGCTCACCATAGAAACATTAAATTATTTTACAGGTTAAAGTCTTGTAAATGTAACAACCACCCAATTTCCTTTCTTTGAGTGTAGGGTGACTGATACAATCAAAAGTTGCAGTCTGGCACTAATCTACAAAGCAGAATACCAGCATTGCTAATCTTTTGTGGTATTTTATGGTATTATTAATTTAGTTGTTTATTAAAGCAAAAAGCTGCACTTTGATATACTCTGGTGTACGTGCATAAGAAAACACAAGCATGAACTCCTTTTTTTTGTAAAAAAAAAACCCTGCAAGAATGAATGCTTTCCATGTCTTTGGAAAGATGGTGTTTTCACCTTGAAAGTAGCACTTGCCAGCCAGATTATGGGTTTTAAATTGTGGGTGGGCGGGCGTGTGCAGTCCTCTCAGGCTCTGGTCCAGACAGTGATTGTGATGGCACTGCAGTCTGTCTTTTTTTTTTTTTTTTCGGATGGATGTTAAACATGGAAATCTGGATAAGAGTTGCAGCTCCCTCTGCTGATCTGAGAGAATCATCTAATTAAAAAGCCTGTGTCAAAAGAGCCCTCATGCTGGCCTGGAAGGCAGCAGGCAGAGACCAATTCATTTAAAGAGGTTGCAAACTCCGGTTCTATAAATAGATTCTCGTGTGTACATACAGCTTAGCTTCAATTTTCAGATGGCCTCATGCACCCACTTTCAGCGGTACAAAGAATGCTTCAGTGAGTCAGATGGAGACAAATGGGAGAGCCTCAGGGTGCATCCCTTCTCTTGCATCACGACCTGAAAATGAGATGTTACGCATGTGGATACAAGTGTGCTAAAGCTTGCTTAGACTATACCTGAGAAAGTGGAGTGTGTGATCACATATATTGACACTGTATAGTTCCTTTAGTCGTGTGTGAGCTACATTTACTGTCCTGTGCAAAAAAACACTGTTTATCTAATTTGGATCTTTGCACAGTAAATGTGGTGACACGTCAGCAATCTTCAACAGCATGCAGGAAACATGAGTAACAGAAGCTTTTTTTTTTTCGTTCAAAACTACAAATGACTCAGAAAAAGAAACATAGAAAATTACTGGACATGAGAACAACAACAAAAGTCAACAGGAACCTGTGCCCCAGGATATAGAGTTGTCATGCACTGGCAGGGCATTGACCTATCCTCAAAGAGCTGCTGGACTGAGCAATTACCTGTATCTGCAGCCTGACAGCCAGGTGGACGCCCAAGCCCCAATTTGCCTTTGGCGTCTTGTGGTTCTGGCTGCGGACCTATAAATCCATTAGGCCTTTTTGTCGACTTGTGTTTCAAGAACTTAACCGCCATCCCTCAGAAAGGGCAGCGCGACTCTGCGCTCAGATCCCTTACACTTAGAAGTCTCTGAGGCATCTGTGCTTTCCTCACATTATACTAGAAAATCAGAATTCACTGAGTTTAGTAATTCCCAACGCTGAGGAAAAGTCAGCTCAGGTCAAGCTTTATAACACTTCATACATATGGATGCTTATTGTGCTTCATCTTTGTGCATGCCAGAAAAACACAAACAAAACACACACACACACACACACACACACACACACACACACACACACACACACACACACACACACACACAGGCATATGCTTTTTAGGCTTGTCCCTGCAGAAAAAAAACTCATCAAATGCAGCAGAATGTAGCAAGGTGGACGCTGGATAGAGAGCTTATTTATTATTATTTCAGCTGTCTGTCATACTAGATGCTCATTCATCTGTCCGGCGACACACTGAGAAAGCCTGAGGCAATGTAAACAGATAGTGTATCCCGCAATAAAGACAAAAACATTACTGCTAGCTCAGATTTTCTTTTTTTATCTACCATATCTGCAGCACATCCTCATCACCAGGACCACTTCTTTGCTTTCATGTAGAAAGCTGAGAACAAACAGTGTTTACGTCCCAGCTGTTGTGGCTCTGAGCTGCATGTGCAACCTGTTTCCATTTACTTCGCACATGTGCACGGGGCTGGATTATAAACTCTTTTATTTCCATAAAAAGGAGGCTTTCTTACCAAAATGCTGCACCTAGTCAAAGAGTAGTGCAGGTGTCTGCCTGACCTGATCTAAATGAGACAATGAGGGCAAAAGGGGTTTCTAGTAAGGATGCAGCCTGTCTCCTTCTATTGCTTATGGAGCATTAAACTTCAGGTGAACTCTGGGGTTCAGTCAGCTTGTGAGTCTTGTCTCTCTCGCTCTCTCTCTCTTTCTCACACACACACACACCGACACACCTGTGCACACAGACACCCATCTAAATTTCATGATTACTCTTTATGAAGGAAGAGCAGAAGTAGATGTTAAAAAAAACAAACCATGGCAGACCATAAATGTGACTCAAGAATGAGGCTCATCTATAGCAATGCAATAGCAGACAGCAGTCATGTGATGGCACTGTTGCATTCCTTTTTGCAAGCTTGATTGTTTTCTTTATAACTTCCCATAGCCCAAAAACAACTCTTTACATTTCATATGAGACATTTTGCCCAAAGCATAAGAAGAATCAGAGGTAAAAAGGGCACGAGCAGATGCGAACCCCCTCCTACAATGATCTCAAACACTCAGCAAGCACCTACGGCTCAGCCAGAAATAGGTCACAATAATCATGTGTAACGGCTCAAGTCATAACCTTGGAAATTCGGTTACAAAATACATCCCTGGTCCCCAGTATTCTGGATGGCCTCAGTCAGTGTACTAAAATCGTTTAGCTCCGTAAAACTGGTTGAACATACAGCAGAAAGAAAACATGCACAGTCACTCAAAATCCTATCAACTAAGAGCAGAAATGCTTTCCAGCTTTAATTAATTACAGTTTTGTCTATAGGCTTATAAAGTGCTATTTTGTAGTTCCCAAATGCTTAATAGCCCCCCCCCCCCCCCCCCCCTTTTTTTTTTAAAAAAATTAAAAAAACCACAAAA
>VURO01035392.1:0-17967 GCA_015108175.1 Pelvicachromis taeniatus | reverse complement strand
AATTTAAACAGTGTCCCCCTTTTTTTTTTTTTTTAAGATTTGAGATTGGAAAACAACATCTGTCGCTTGTGTTCATATTCATGTTCAAGGGCAGGAAAAAGTTAACTATTATTAGGTTCCAAAAGCTGTCTTTTTTTTTTTTTGTTGACACAAGGAAGGACCTCACACCTGTGCAGGTGCTCCTAACAAAACAGCCGCCAAAAGCCAACGTGATATTCCAGGAGCTTTTTTTTGTGCGGTAACGCAAACAAAGTCTTGGGAAAAAATGTGTTTTTACGGAAAGCTAGACAAATCTGAGGAGGAAGTCAAAGAGAAGGAAAAGCGGTCGCATTCAGTGATTTGTTAAGTTTTGGTATTCAGACTGAGGTGTGATAAGCTGAGCCAGTTGGAGCGTGCAGTGAAATCTGGCCTCCAGCAACAAGCATTATCACCATGCAAGTCAGGGCAGAGCTCTGCTCATAGTTCCTCCATCTTCCTGTGAGAATGAGTGGCTGCACGCTGCTGCAGCTCCCTCAAGTCGTGAATAAGACCTTTGCTACAGTATTGTTTGCCAAGGTTTCTCTTTTGCAGTGTCTCTCTGGTTTTACGTGTGTGTGTATATGAGTGAGTGTACATATGTTTTTACGCTCTTGTACTACACCCTTCAATATCTGTCCTGTTTAAATGGCTAAAAAAGGAAAAGATAGGAGCTGCCTCCAGGAAAGCTGGAAGGTTAAAAATGAGCGCAGGGAGGGGCAGCGCTTGCAGGTGAGTCACTTGGCAGAAACACAGCCTGCAAGTGCAACTGCCGACCAAAGGTCACAGCAGGCATGTTATCGGATATGTGGAGAGTCTGATGCCATTGCTTTTTTAGCGGTACTCCTCACGTTTGACACTGCAACTACCTGCTCCGGCGCGGTCTATTTACTGGAACGTTAATCACAGCCCACAGGCATCCAATTCAATTAAAAGTAGTACAAACGCTTTGGAGGTTTAAGTCACGCAGGCGTGCTGCACAAACACACTGCCTGCTTTTAGAAAACGCAATACGATGAGGAATAAATCAAAGATCAAGATCCTCTCTCCTGTGCGTGCGTGCTCTGTGACAAGGAGGTTGAATTGGTTTCTTTTTTTCCAGTGAGAAACTGCAAACCTCTGATCCAGAACTTCTTTTAAAACAGACTTGCTCCTCTGTGCAGTAAGTGATTGAAAAGGGATTTGGGGTTTTTTTTTCCGTAATGCACCGGACCTTGAGGAGGAACAAAACTCGTCAATCAATCTGTCTGCCCGAAGCTTTTTATTTAATTTTTTTTTCGTTAACAATTTTTGTTGTGTGTGTGTGCGATTCACATTATGAGACAGTCCTGCTTTGTCCTTCAGTGATCTACAATTATGATGCCAGTGGTGAACAGGAGCTGTGTCTACAAGTGGGGGACACGGTGCACATACTTGAGAAATTTGAAGGTGAGCGAGTATAAGCACACAGCAGGCCCCGACACATCCCTCTTTCCCCTAATCTAAAGCAAGCTGACACAGGAACTTAAATGAGATGTTGAACTAACTGGCGCTCAGTGTGTTATGCATAGTAATGTAAATGAGTCTGTTACATTGTCCTCCTGACATCACTCCTATCTCGCCCCTTCCCTCAGTGTTACATTTTTGTTGGGTAATTTATGTCTCCTCAGGCTGGTATAGGGGCTACGCTCTACGCAAGAAATCACAGAAGGTATGGGTAATAGTGTTGTATTATCATAGTATCATTGTCTTGGTGTGTGTGTGTGTGTGTGTGTCCGCGCATGTAAATATACTGATCACTATGATTTTTTTTTTTTCAGGGCATTTTTCCTGCTTCCTACATCCACTTAAAGGAGGCTACGGTTGAGGGAATAGGGTGAGATCACATATCAGTAAACAGATCATTTTGATGATAATCCACTCTGCTTTTGGTTTGCTGTCCAGCCTTGTGATTTGCTAGCGACATAGCAGTGCACTTACAATTATCATAAGTGAGGACTCAGTAATGCTTTTCTTGGCTGTGTAAGGAAACCATCCACCTATTTATCATGTATAGAAAAGCACTTGAATCTATCCAAATTATATGACATGATCTGTGAGTGATGAGCCACTTTTCCAATGTCTTTCTATTCTCTTCTTGTGGCTGGTAGCCAGCAGGAAATAATTATTCCGGCCGATTTACCCCTGGTACAAGAGCTCGGGGCTACTCTGAGAGAATGGGCCCAGATATGGCAGAAGCTGTATGTGGTATGTGGAGACTTTTTTTCCTTTTATCTGCCACTCTGGCTTTAGTACACACAGATCCGTGCACCTCTGTTTTTCACCCTTTTGACACAGTTTTGTTAAAAAGTTGCATTGCTCTTCATTCCTCTGAAGGAAGGTATTTATAATAAAGCCTGTTTATCTGGCAGGTGAACAAGACAACTCTGTTCAGGACTGTGCAGCAGATGGCCTACAGCCTCATCGAATATCGATCTCAGATAGTGTCAGGAACGCTGCCCAAGGATGACCTTGTAGAGCTCAAAAAGAAAGTCACAGCAAAGATTGATTATGGAAACCGGTACGAGTCCTGCTTTTTTATTTTTTTTTTTTAAATTTTTATTGTTATACAGCAATGAAATCTCCTCAGGAAAGGCTTGTATGGGTGAGCCTTTTAAAATTGCTTCTGTAAACTTATTTGATGCTTTTCTGATCCTCTGGCTTGCTCAGGATTCTGGGTCTGGACCTGGTGGTGCGGGATGAAGCGGGAAACATGCTGAATCCTGACAGGACTAGTACGGTCAGCCTGTTCCGGGCCCATGAGACCGCCTCCCGCAGCGTTGATGACAGGATACAAGAGGAGAAGGCACAGTTCCGATTTGTTGATACTATCACTGGCTGTCAGTTTCATTTAATGTTGTTGTCCGCTCACTGTTTCTAGCCTTGTTTTCATGCAGACACGGCTACAGAACCTGGAAATGAGGCGTCAGACCCTTTTCAGTACGGTGCACACCTACAGCTTGCTCATGAACTTGAAAAACTTTGTGTGTAACATTGGCGAAGATGCCGAGCTGCTAATGTCTCTGTATGACCCGGACCAGTCTGAATTCATCAGGTTAGCTTCTTCTTATTATTTTTTTTCGACGATTAGGCAAGTTTGCCGTTTGGTAGTTTGCACTTGTCTGCGGCCTTTAGGGCCGTCTACTCTAAAGGTCTGTAGAAATGTTCACACTGTACATTTATATAATTGATCAGAAAACTTTTAAAGAAGTACTAATGGCTCGCACTACTACAACTGCTAAAGTGAAAAATTAGGAATTGCAATTATTTATGTAATGCAGTGGGGAAAACAAATGTAATGATGGCTGGAGGTTGTGCATTATCGTCAAATTACTCAGCACAGCTCTGCTTTAAATTAGCACTCAAGGCTGATCGTTGTTAGGCATTCATCTGCTTGCTGGTGTAGAAAACTACCGTCTCTATTTGCTGTTAGCCGTTATACCCGCATAAATAATGGAAGTGATTAAAGCAACCTTTTGCTAACTGAATGTTTACTAATGTAGACAAATTAAACAAATTAAAACCTCGAAGCATGCATACTGTCGATGCTCATATCTGACCCGCCACCGACAAACGCAACAAGTGAAAATGACACTGTTCTCACTCATAAAAACGTTCGGATCTTGTAGCTGGAACATTTCAAGTGTAACAAGTAGCTTTTGAACTGGCAGGGCTAAAGCCGAAAGAAGTCCGAGTTGGCGAGAAATCCCAGGCCGACCAGCTGACCTCAGTGCCACACCGCATCATCTGATGGCTCAGCGTCACCTTGTGTGGCTCCTGCTGGCAGATCTTATTCGTGATTTGCTGTTCAAGCGGCCTGCAAACACTTATCGCTGTCTGTGCAAGCTGCTTTACAACCCACCTCCACTGTTTCATGCTACTTGGGCTTTGTCTGGCTGAAGCTGCGTCCACACACGGAGCGATTCGCATGTCAAGCATCGCATTGAACCTCACAGTTGGTTGCTAGTTGTCATTCCAGTTGTCTAGGTAGTCCTCAAATGTACCCTGTCATACATCACACTTCACTATTCTGCATTCTTGTTGGGATACACTTCAGTTGCTTGCCTCGGAGATGACCCACCCACTTCGTGTTGACAGCATTTTAGTTGCTTAAAGCCACCCTGAATGACATTGGCTTTCCATGGACACCACGTTGCTGCGAGTCCCTTCCTGTTTGGACACAGATTTGGATGCTCTGTTCTGTGGGGGAGTCTCGCTGCTGTTCAACCTGCATTTTTCCATATTTGAACACGAATGCAGGGATGTGTGCTCTCGGGGAGGTCCCAGACCAGTGCCGTACCGCCAAATATAATTTACTGCAGATGGAATCAGTTTTGTTTTGACTAAAATGGTCCTGACAGAAATACCAATAGCGACGACTCTTTTACGATGGCTGCATCCACCTGTGTTTGGCAAGGCAAAATGTGAGAAAGGCCTACAGGGATATCTAGTCTCTTGTAATTTTGGCATTTAAAATATGCAGACACTCAAAGTTTTTTTTCTGGAAACTTTTGGATTTTATTGGATGAGACATAAAATGGTGCTGCTTTTACATTATTGGCTTTGGTTTCGGATAACGCCGTCTCTAACTGTGACATTTATTTAAATTCTTGCAGTGAGAACTTCCTGGTGCGCTGGGACAGTATGGGGATGCCTAAAGAAATTGAAAAACTCAACAACCTGCCAGCGCTATTCACGGTAACTGAATCCCTACCCACCACAGTGTGTTCCCTCTGTCTCAGATTTAAACAATCCAAGCGGCGCCTGAAATCTGTGACAAAGGAGACAATTAGCGCCTGGATTGCTCCTAATTTACTAAAAGTTTCACTGAATGACTCATTCACAGCACATCGTTGAAATTTTGAATGCATTCGCCTCCTTTATGTTGCTTCTGTTTAAGTTAATAAACGCTCTGTAATCAAGTCACCGCGTTAACCTGCATGTTTGTGCCATGTGTGCCATGAGGAGCTTGTGGTTTGGAGTGTGATAAAGCCACATTAATCAAGGTGTAGAGTTTAAGATTATAGCAAAGCACACAAGTGGATGGTCTTTTGAAAAGTAAAAACCCTCAGAAAAATAAGCATATAAACATGCTGGGAAGGCGATGTGTTGAAAGCTTTTACTCCACTCCTTTATCATGGAAATATTTTCCATCCTCAGCTCCAGCCCTGTGTATGTACACAATGACTGGCAAGTAGAGTCACTGCCTTTTGTGCCTAATGCACCTTATCTCTCGCAGTGCCATAATAAATAATCTTTGTGTGTCCTCTGTGTCCAGGACCTGAGCAGCACTGACTTGATGAGGCAGCGGCTCTTCCTGGTGTGTCAGATCATCAGAGTGGGCAGCATGGAGCTAAAAGAGGGCAAGAAACACACAGGTGGACTCAGGAGACCATTTGGTGTGGCCGGTGAGGGGCTTTTTATATGTCCTAATATTTGTTTGAGCAGTATAAAAGTTCAATTTAAGAAGGAAAAAAAGAGAAAAAGACAACCCTCTCTGGTGGTGCAGATGCATGAATAGTTTTGTTGAGGTGGAGAAATGAAAGATCCATGTGTCGAAACGAAATGGGAACACCTGCTTCCTGACCTAGAAAATGCCTTCACTCTGCCTTGGCAAGGCAGTCGGAGGAAAATTGGTTTAGCAACTGTCTTTTTGTTTTCGGCCAGATGATTAGTGGATTTGATGGGAAATGGTTTTCCTCTGGTGTTCCAGCAAATGGACTGAAACCGGAGTCAGAATGAACATTCAACTCAGAAGTCATATTATTCTTAGCCAGGAAAAAAAAAAGCATTCTAGGAAAAGATCTGGGTGAAATGAAAAATTCAAAGGCAAGATCAAGACCACTCAATATATCTTACTAAGCTGGCTTTCTGCTGCGCCAGGCAACAGGTGAGCGAGATCCAACTCCTGGCTCGGCTTCTTTTTCAGATGTGGGAAATAGACTTTCCAGAATTATAACTTAATTAACTTCCAGAGCTCTTAAAAACACACACACACACACACAGGAAAAATAGGTGATTCCCATTTTGCTGTCGTTTTGGCATTTACTAGAAAATGCTGTTGAATCTAGTTAATTAGCTCGTTTTTTTGTGTTTTTTTTCCAGTCTGCAGCCTTACTGTGAATGTGTCAATGTGTTTGTCATTGCAGTGATGGACATAACAGACATTGCCCACGGCAAAATAGATGACGAGGACAAACAGCATTTCATCCCCTTTCAGCAGTGAGTCCTCTAATGTTGTCATATTTCTGCTGTTTACAGGCTCAGCCTTGTTTTGTAACACAACTCAATTGAGCACAAATAATTCATAAGAACATGAATAGCTCTCGAGTTATACTTACTGCCAACTGTGTGCTTTTCTTTTTTCCAAGTCTGCAGTTCGACTTTTCCTACACTGAATTTCAAGGACAAAACACTTTCTGCAATTCTAAATGAAAGAGAGGCCTCAAGATCATGTTTTTAGGGCACCTACAAACTGGTGGTGGGTGGGTGGGGTGTAAGACAATGACAGTCATATGTTCACAGGCATCGTAGCTGGAAGAGAGCCAAAAATATCTCCACTCATTCCTCTGCTTCTAAGTTTTAACCTCCGTTTTCTTTTCTTTTCACTCTAGAACAGATCACTGTCTTTTTGAGAAAGTAGAGACCAAAAAAAAAAATTGATTTTAATTTTCAATTCATGGCATCTTTCTTAGCTTGAACGACTCTGGCCCTATGTGCTTTGTATCTGACAGGAAATATGCAAGCCTTCAGATAAATATTAGTTTTTGTTTAGACATATACAAAGGAAAGATCGCACCGCTGAGCGTTTTAAGCTTTCTAGCCTTGACAGGTTAATGATTTTTTTTTTTTTCCTCATTTCATTAACAGAGTAAATGTTTTGGCACTGTACGAACAATTAGGTGAATACAAATAGACTAGGGTATGTACATTTTTAATTGAACACAAGATTAACAAAACAAAACAAAAACAAGACGGCGATATATTTTTCTCCTGAGCACTGAACGTGGTGAAAGGCTGTCAGAACAGTTAAACTCACGGGTAAGATGGCTCTAATGAAGATCACCAGTTTTGGCAACAGACCCAACAGAGCTGGTCTGGTGAAGTAGAACAACTGAATAATAATGTAATGTATAAAACCCCCCACAAAAAACCCACTTCAACGTTCATAGATATATAAACGTTGATATTTAATAAACCTTGCGTGCTGTTTTGTAAATGGAAAGTTTATTGAATGCAGTTTAAACACGCAGTTACAACAATATGTCTCAGTTTTTCTTCATTCGGTTTGCTGTCAGCGCAGTGTGTCGGCTTAACCGTCTTTGTCTGATGTCATGATGTAAAAGCCTTGGGTTATGCCTTTGTCGGTAAGAAGGCTGTAAAAGTGATGATGATTCAGACCCCTGTCTCAGATTAAATTAATGGTTTGGACAACAGCTCTTGGGATGCGACTCGTCCTTAACAGCCTCTAACACGATGCTTTGTGGTGCAAAATAAAGTAACCCCTCCAAAAAAAAAAAAAAATCTCATTGTTTTTCTTTCGCTGCTAATTTTACACTTTGAAAAGCCATCCAGTGGGCCAGCTGGGAGCTTTTGCAGGACCTATTCTGGCCCTTGATTAACACCCTGAACTGCAGTGTTAACCTGCAGTCACAGGTAGAGCAGACTAGCAGTAGCATGGTGTCGGAGAACTGAAAGCTAATCCAACACCGTAGAAGAGTAAAAACACAACATTTCATTGATCTAGTGTGACATTTGCTTTTGCAGTGCACAGAAACATGACATAGTGAAACCTTTGCTGACACATTTCTGCTTTCCTTGTTCCTTTTTACTAAACCACTACAATAGACTTTTGTGATTATTCCCTTCTGTGTAATTACAGCGTCGACACTGTGCGACTCTGTTTTCAGTAACCCTGATACAAAGACGTTTGGCTAACCTCACTGACTACTTCCATGGTGAAAAGTGCTTTAAAGTACTTTAAAGATCAAAACTGATTGATTCTTTTTTGGGGGGAATCTCTAAGGAGATTTCAAATTTTAAAGTATACACACTGGTAGTGTTCGTCTTATTAAAGGTTAGTGTGGTACAGCAACTTTGCTCTGCTGTAGTCACTCGAGCGGAGCAGCAGGGTTCTGGGAGAGACGACGCATGTTGTCAAAAAATCCAGAAAGCCTCACAATGCCTTCACAGCTCTTCCGTCCATTTGTTTGTCACCTGTCAAAGATGCTGGCAGTTGATTATTTTTTTTTATTTTTTTTACTTTCATTGTATTGTCACCTCTATATTTCCCTCTCAGGATAGCTATGGAAACCTACATCCGTCAGAGGCAGCTCATCATGTCTCCACGCATCCCTTCTCGAGTCATAGGGGAGAATGAGCCCCTCACAGCTGTCTTCAACAAAGTCATTTCCACGCGGGAGGTCAATCACAAAGGCCAGGGTAAAATGAAGTGCTCACAGACAGTGTGTTCCCCTGTGATTTTAGAGGGTCGCTCTAAATTGACCTTTTTTTTGCTTTGAGGAAAATAATTGATGTGCGAAGGGTCTGCAAGGTGTACGCTTTTGCAGTCTGCCTCATTGAATTTCTTTACATGTTTGCTGGCAGGGCTGTTTGTGACCATGAAGCTGCTCCCAGGGGACCTTGCCCAAGTCAGGAAGGACTACCCCCACTTTGTGGACCGCAGCACAGCTATCGTCAGGAAAATGGGCTTTCCAGAAATCATCCTCCCTGGTGAATTAAAGCCTTTGTTGATGGGCAGTTCTCACCATGGTCATGCTCATTTTAATTGCTCACAAAGCTGTGAGGAGGTTTTCATAATTTCTCAACACAACCTTCTGATCATTTTTTATCCCTGGTCCAGGAAACGTGAGGAACGATATTTATGTAACCTTGCTACAAGGAGAGTTTGACCGTGGTAAAAAGAAGACCCCTAAAAATGTCGAGGTCATACTGAGCGTGCACGATGATGAAGGCAATCCCATGGAGGTAAAATAGACCACCGGGAAAAAAATATTTTATTAAGAAAATAAATAAATAATTTTAATTGAGCTTGATGCAGTTTACTGAATGGCATCTTTTGGTTGTGGACAGGCCTAAAGATAGGAAAGTGTTCTATTTCACTTATCAACAATCACGAGTTCAGTTTTTTTTCTATTTAGTAAACACTAGTCAGTAAAAACAGGAACGCCCAAAGCACAGTTCACTTGCTCAAGTTGCCCCATACCTCTCTGCTGGACATTATTGATGAGATTCACCAATAAATATGGCCTAATGGGGACTTGGTAAAACATCATTTGGAGTTGAAGCTTACTTTGTTGCTTCCAGCTATTTGCAGAATTCTTTCCAGTGGTTTAGTAAATACCTGCAGCTTCATTGGATCCATACAAGTGTCTCCAGAATGAGAGTTGCCATTCCAGTGCATTATAACTTCATAAGTAACAGTTATTTCTGACACGTGGACAATATCAATATCAGATTCAGTCTACATTTCTACATTTCAGGCAATCCCGTTTTACAGTTAAATAATTTGTTCCTTGTTTTTACTCTTAAGCTTAATCAGCTGTTTGTTTCATTACTATTTTACTTTATTTTGGGAAAAGACTCTTTACTCAAGTCAGTGTTTTTAAATTAACCTATTTATGTGGCTCTATACTGTGGTAGTTTACACATTCGCTTTGCAATTGAAAGGTTGCTGGTTTGAGTCCAGCCGGATACACAAATTCCTTCAGAGTTGCTGCAAGACGAGCGTCTGGTGTAAAAATATGCCTGCATATGGCTGTGGCGAGGGAGCAACCAAAAATAGCTTTAAATATAAATTTCAAGCTACTGTTTAAATATATTCAGTTCGGTTTTTATTTATACAGCATCAAATCTCAAAAACAGTTGAGTCAAGGAGCTTAATATCATAAGTTAAAGACCCTACAATAATACAGAGAAGCCCCAACAATTACACGACCCCCTGTGTGCAAGCACTTTGGCAACAGTGGGAAGGAAAAACTCTCTTTTAACAGGAAGAAACCTCAGGCAGAACCAGGCTCAGGGAAGGGCAGCCATATGACATGACTGGTTGTGGGTGAAGGGAGTGACAATATATGAAATATAGGGCTAATTTGATCACAGTGCAACTGCAGTAAGAGCTTGATTTGTATTTCTCGCAGCAAATCTGACTCATTTCCTGTGCATGCTGACCTTTGTCACTGATTTTGAGAATGAGAATGAGAAAGAATGAGAGGTGGAAATGAGAGAGCACCTCCAAGCGGACACTGTATTAACCTGTTGTTAAAGCAAAGCAGGCGATTTACTGGCCAATCTACATTCCTATCCTCACCTCTGGTCCTGAGCTCTGGGGTGGCTGTAGCTCAGGTGGTAGAGCAGGTCACCTACTAACCATTCGGCCATTTAGCGACTGAAAGAATGAGGTTGCAGGGTTCTTCCTGGTGGATCAGGCATCTGAGTAGGATGCCTCTTGGAAACCTAGTTTTGGGCAAGTCCTACAAGGAGGAGGCCCCAAGGCAGAGCTAGGAGTCAACAGAGAGATTATATCTCTCAGCTGGATTGGAAACAACTCTGTGTCTCTGAAAGTAGGGGCTTCAACTGTGACCCAAACTCTGATAAGCAGCAGTGCATGAAGGGAAGGCAGGATCTACCAAATTATTAAAGCTAAATTGTTTCTTAAAATCCTCCTTAAAACAGCATCCATATTGCTGCACCATCATTAGCTAACTGATAACTGAAACTTGGTAACTCTGTATTAGTTACATGTAAGCACTTTTATATGCTTGACTGTACTTTGACTTTTTTTCTTTTTTGGTCAAAGACAATTGAAAACAGCAGAAAGAACATTAAAGATGTTCCTGTCTTGTAAAACTAATGTGTTCCTTTAATGTCTTTAGAAAGCCATATTCCCTGGAGCTGGCTATGATGGCATAACAGAGTACAAGTCTGTCATTTACTACCAGGTGAAGCAGCCTTGTTGGAATGAAACAGTGAAGGTAAGCTCACAGCAAGCAACCACATGAGCACCGTCATGTTATCTAATGAGATTTCTTTTCAAAATGGATTTGCAGTGGCTCAATTTATAAAATAATCTGTAGGGACTGTGCTGGTTGAATGCGCTATATGTATAAATCTCCCACCAAATAGCATTTGTTCCATATGTATAATCCTGTATTAACACATTTCCTAATTCCAGTGCCTTTTTTTCCTTGTCCTTGCAAGGTGACGATTCCCATTGAAGACGTGTGCCGCTGCCACTTGAGGGTGATGTTTAGACACAGATCCTCCCAGGACTGTGAGTGACTGTGCCTTATTTGTATGACAAACACCCACGTGTAATGCTGCCACCATGTTAAACACAGCTAGTGTGAGTGTTCTTGGATGAGTTCCCGTCTTATGCTCCTGTGTGCCCTTCAGCTAGGGACAAGTCAGAGAAGCCCTTTGGTATGGCCTTCGTTCGGCTTATGAGAGGAGATGGAACCACGCTGAGAGATGGCAGACACGATCTTATCGTCTATAAGGTATTGTTGCGGTATGATGTATAGGACAGGATGCGTTTCATATATTTATGCCGTGTTAAAGGTAATTCATTGAGCTTTAAGATAAGCAAGAGCATGTTTATTGCTTTTATCTAATTATGCAAAAAGCCCGTCTTGAATAGCTGACAGTGGGTAGATGGATTATGCATGAATCTCTCCAGAGTCAATAAATATGAAATTAGATTTCCATTGATCAGTGAAACCTCATGATTCATTCCGCAGTTTCTGACTTTCTTAGGTTGACATGAAAAAAGCAGAGGATGCAAAGGTTTATCTCACCTTGCCAGCAACCTGGGCGGAAGTGGAGGAGAAGGAGAAGCAAACGGGGAAGCCATTCCACCATTCGGGAGTCATTCCTGTGACTAAGGACAGCTTCCAGCTTGCCACACTCACCTGCTCCACTAAACTCACTCAGAACGGTACCATCTGGCTCATCTCTTATTTTTTCTGCCACCCTTCCAGCCTGTCATAATGAAAAGATGTCCTGTCACAAGTGGTGTTTTAAGAAATGAAACAGCTTTGTTGATGGATAGCTAAGCATACTGTCATTTGACCTCCCCGCTGATTGCTTTGAAATGAATTAGAGTAATCCGTGTTGCCAATATTTCGCTGATGTGTTGATGCTGTCTGATGCATTTCTGATTCAATTAATGCTGAAATTTCTGCCTTTTAATGTGCATTACATTAAGCGACGTGGTAACAGAGGAGGCGCCGCTCCTGCTGTGTTTTGTGTGTTCTTTAGTGGATCTCCTTGGCCTGTTGAACTGGAGGTCTAACACTGATCTTGACCAGATTTTGCAAAGACTCATGGAGGTGGAAGGAGGCGAGATAGTTAAAGTATGCCCTCATGTGTTACATTAAATAAATTCTATGACATTAAGAGTGTTTTATAACACTGTATTTAATGGCGCCGTTGTAACAGGTTTTTGTTTAATCCACAGTTTCTCCAGGACACTCTCGATGCCTTGTTCAACATCATGATGGAAACCTCAGAAAAGGACACCTTTGACACTCCAGTGTTTAATGCCTTGGTTAGTCACAGGAGCTACATTTGCATATAGCCTAATATTAGGATTCTCATCGGTTTAAAAGCCCAAACACAATGAAAACACTCAATAATCGGGATCAAACCACTGTTTAATTGCGGAGGTGTGGAATTTCAGAATCCCATCAGATTAAACAATAAATCATGTAAATGATTTAATCCGATTAGTGGCTTGCTGAGATCTTCCTGTCCATGTCCTCTGTCTTGATGGAAATGTAGAAGGATTTATACTTCTGTCCGTTTCAAAGCTGAACTGATCCTGCGCTGTTTGTTCTTAAAAGCTACACAATGACAGGAACTGTTGTTGTTGTTGCCGTGAACAAACTGTACAAGTATGTACAAGTATGTATGCATATCAGAAATATCATGACAGCAGTCGTAACACTATGTCTGATCAAAAGACATCAAAGATGGCTGCTGAGGAAAACGACTTGGGCGACATTCTCATCACTTTGTTTTTTCACTTATGTGAAATCACAGAATCACACGGCTTAAATATCCAATCAGAATTTAAAACAAAAACGTGCGCATGCAACAGCAGCGGTGTCAGTATGTGTTAATCCCTACTGTTCAGTGTCAGTTTGGGTTCCTTCAGGCTGAATCAGTTCACAAGGATGAAAAATGGGTCATAATAACAAAACTGAACTGATTTTACAAGTTTAGACCCCCCCCCCTTCCAAGAAATATTTCAATTCATTCTGAAATTTACAAAAATTGGGCCAAAGTTGCTGCGATCACCAGCCTTGATGATAAATGCAGTTCCTGAGCCTGCTTCTTAAAAGCCACCCGGTGTTTTTGGCTTTTGAACACGTTTAAGGCCCCAGCGTAGTCCATCAGGACTGCTTGCGAGATGATTGATCCCTACCCCCCCTACCCTCCCTACGCTCGCAACCACACTTTTTTATGCCAAGATTGGCAAGGAAAGGTCCCACTGTGTATTATTACTATGACTCCTGAAAGCAGTAATCTGGCTTTCACACCCAGGCTGTGCGATGGTGACAGAGTAATCGGGGTTAAAACTTTCTCGTCTCTCTGTTTTCTTCCGTTGGTAACATAACTGAATCTGGCACTTCTCGTGCAAACAGCTAAGTGGAGCGCTGTGAATGCCTTCTAGGACACACTGTATGAAAATGCGTGTTGTCGTCTCTATATTTAAATCATATCATGCCTCCCTCTTTTCTGTGATGGCAGACTTTTTGAAACGTGGCCATTCATAGCAGCTTTGAGCACATTTGCCTCTTGATGTTTTTCCGATTGTTTGAACTACTACTTTTCTACCAAAACCTGGCACTTTGTGTGAAGTGTTGACCATGTGATGCTCTGTTTGCATTAGCGCCTACTTGATACAGCCTTTCTATAACGTTAGAGGAGTGAACAACTTTTCATTTACATAAAATATTAACCTTTATGAACTGTTTTAATCTGCACAGGCTTTGCTTTTATTTGCTCCTTGTTCTTTTTGCTTTTATCCAGGTATTTATAATTACTCTTATTGGCGACATCAAATTCCAGCACTTTAACCCCGTCTTAGAAACCTATATCAACAAGCACTTCAGCGCCACCTTGGCTTACGTGTGAGTCCCGGTTCTATATTTATACTTTTAACAGCGTGTGCTGTTTATTCTTAATTCTTTCAGCTCTTTTTCTCCTCCCACACCATAATTACCCCATCCTTGATCCTAATGTCTAACTGATTCACTTTCTCAGGAAGCTAACTGGGGTGCTTAACTACTACGTGGGCCATGCTGAAGAGCCCGGCCTGACTGAGAGACTCTATGCTGCACTTAAAGCTCTCAAGTACCTGTTCAGGTTTATTGTACAGTCCCGAGTCCTCTATCTCAGGTATGAGAAGCACTGCAACACAAGAATCCACTCAGCATTTCCATCATTCTGAGGGTGGCTCCTTGTGTTTTAATGGTGGTGTTTTTCCGCAGGTTCTATGGGAACAGCGAGGACGGAGACGCGTTCTTCAACTCCATCCGCACCCTGTTTCTCTCATTCAACTCTCTCATGGACAGACCGCTGGATGAGGGAGTAAAGATAAAGGTACATTGAAGGTGTTTGTTTGTTATGGAACAAAATCTATCACGTGGAAGCACTTTATAATTGTATTTATTTATTTTAACCAAAAAGCCATTTGTCTAGCTTTAAAATGGAACTAAAATGCAGCTGGTCAGACTTTATGAAGACATCATTTTGGTTTTTGGTCTCTATTTTTCCGCTGCTGCTGTTCAATAACTGCAGCAATCCAGCTGTGAAAAATGTGTTACACTGTTGTACACAAGTTATGGAGGAAGCTGTACAAATTAACTGCAAAATAATGTGAGCTCTTTTCTGGCGGGCTTGGTGAGGTGAGGAAAAGGCTCAGTTAAAAAGCTTGTTTGACTAGAGAATAAAAATCGTCTCCAGTCTTCAGCCTGATGAGACCTGATTCTTTGCTTTTTTTTTCTTCTTTTTTTTTCAGGGGGCTATATTGAAATACCTCCCCAGCATCATTAATGACATCCAGACTGTGTTTGATCCTGTGGAGCTCAGGTAACTCTCCAGAGAGTTTGCACAGCGGGAAATGATAATTGCCTGTCTGCGTGCAAATTGTCATATTTACTTCTGAGCAAAGGAGGCGTTTTTCCTCAATTCTTGCCACTGAAAAATCAACCCGTCGTGTGTGCGGCTCATTAGTCCTCTGTGACTATAATTACTAGATGTGAAATGTGAATAGCATTAAAATTGTCACAGCTGCTCTTTTGCCTCTTTTTCTTTCAGCATTCTCCTTGCGAAGTTCATCGAGAGCATTCCCGACTCTCAGCTCGTGCGTCAGAAGCTCGGTTGCATGTGTAAAATGGTGGAGAGTGACCTTTTCAGGCAGCCAGGTAGGAGTCCTTGAGGCTCAAAAAAAAAAGCCTGCGATGACATTTTGTATGAGATGAAAGAGGAAAAACAACTTTTACACTTGCGTACAAGTTTATTAGGTTAGATCCATTAACAGGAAATGCGCCGTGTTCCCTCAGAGTGCCGAGATGTGCTTCTGCCACTTGTTACTGATCAGCTGAGTGGGCAGCTGGACGACCACTCGACTAAACCAGACTACGAGGCCTGTGTCCAGCTGCTCAGCACAGTGCTGGACAACCTGGGCCGCAAAGATGTGGTGAGGCAATTATCAGTTCACGTCCAAATTACGGTGGGAATTATCTAGTCAGAAATGAGGTGGTGGATACGAGCTGCCAAAATTCAATTTATCCACAGAGAGCGGGTAAAGAGCTTAGGTATCCAAGGGGACCACAAAGAAAAGCTGCTGCTCTTTACCATCACAAGGAGCCAGTTGGGGTGAATTGAGCCTATTTTTAGATTTTATCTTTGTACTTTCAACTGGGGAAAAGCCCGTAGGCAGACCCATAACATGCTGGAGGGATTATAGATCTCATCTGACCTGGAGGAATCTGGGATCCTCTGGAGAAGCTGGAGGATGTAGTTAAGGATAGGAATGTCTTGGCTGCTCTGCTTACCCTGCCACTGTTATGCTGATCCAAGATAAGCTGTTCAAAATGGATGGATGGTTAAGTGGAATGTCTAGTTATTCGAGTTTGACTTTTACTTGCCTAGGTTTTGAAATATTTCTCTCTAGTGATCCCCCCCCCCACCCTATTATACTTGAGATGAATGGAATTTCCTTCTTTGATGCTCCAGTGAGAAGAAGAATGGCAGCGACATCACTTCCCACATAGGTTGTCTGGATAATCCAAAGACCTACATTAACTAGTGTGGAGTGCACTCTACCCGCTAACGTTAATAAACATGAAAAATGTTTGCTGCACGTTAAAGAATTTCATCCTTGTTATTTTATACCTAAATAAAAACAGCAGACCATAACAGACCAGCGACCTGCCCATTATCACGAGTTCCAAAAATAGAGCTATGGCAAAGGATGATTCAGCACAAGGATGACAGAGTAATAAAGCAGAAAGCAATAAATTCAACAAATCCCACTGCGGTATCTTTTTTCTGTTTAGATGAGAGAGCCGGTGTAGCTTGGTGATATGCAAACTGCTGCTGAGCTTACACTCAGCTTTGTGGTCAAAAATGGAGCCAAGCTGATGACGTGGTGTCAGTACATTTAGAGCTGAATCCAGTAAAGCGCTAAAAAAAAGTTAGGCTTGGCAGTCTCTTATAAGTTATACACAATTATTTATTTATTTTTGAAGTGTTTTTGTTTTCTTCCCACTGCCAAAAAGCATGGATTAATCCTGATTGATTCAGTTTGCAACTGAATGGGGTCAAGTTGGCAACTGCATGTACCGGTAATCTGTGGTAAAAATCGCAAATCTGGTGCCTTCTACATGTACACAAAATGTACATTAACTGTTCATATTCATAACCCAGCCAGAACCCTGTGGATTTGTAACAGAAATTCAGACATTCCTCCACAAACAGGGACATAGTTGCCTCAGGACAGCGATACAACTGTGAAATGACGTAGGCGCTTGGCAACCTCGCTTTGATAAAGGATTATAACCAGAATACAACCTGTTGGCAACCAGTTGAGTTGAGTCCCAACTCTAAGCTCATTGGCACAGAATGACTGTGATTAGCTGCAACGTACTGGCAATCTGTGTTTCTAAAGCAGTCGGCTATTATTTACAAGCCTTCACTAGTTTGTCTGAGAGTGATTGCAGTCAGCCCGAATCAGGCCGCGATGATTTGGAGACAGATTGCCTCCCACCGGGCAACCAGAGGTCACACGGAGGTTGACTTTGTTGCACTCTCAACCACCTGAGGAGCAGTTAGCTGCCACGACTGTATGTAGTCAGAAGCTGAGTTAAAAAAAAAAATTAAAAAAATGGGCGACCACAATTTTTTCTCTAGCCGCAAGGATGTTGCTGTTTGAATTTTTACTCTAATATGACTAAAATCCAGACACATCCAGAATGCTTGACAACCAGAACCATATATCTTTTCAGTCAATCTACTAATTGATTGAGTTATTTTATTTTATGTGTGTCTTTTTAAAAATTAAATACTGCGGGCATTGCAAAGGGACTTTCATTCATCTCCATTGTGTTATAGTGGGGACGGCACTGTCAAAGCCGAGTATTTCAAAAATAATGAAAGCGCCCCTGTTAACAGTTTAACAAAAAGGGATTCTGTCAGACTGTGACAGCACGTCTGCGTCGCTGGAAACGGTGCCTGAAGCTGTTCTGTCTGCGCAGGGTCCAACCAGGGGGCACGTTCAGCTGATAATGGAGAGGCTTCTTCGCAGGGTTAATCGCACTGTCATCAGCATGGACCGATCATCTCCTCTCATTGTAAGATGCACTCATATTACAGCTGAAATGTGTCCTTGACAACCACATTGTC
>VURO01035391.1:16755-27042 GCA_015108175.1 Pelvicachromis taeniatus | reverse complement strand
TGACAAAAAAACGATTTCTCACCACCACTGTCATGGTGACAGTGGTGACTTAAAGTCTTACACTCCCTTGCTCCACCACCACTAAGACAGTTTATTAGGCTTAAAGAAAGCTTAGACAGGACCACTCGAGCCACAACCCAAGGAGACTTGTTTATACCCCATAGGCGGACAGCATTTGGGCAGAACGTCCTTTCTGTCCACGGTGGCCATCTGTGGAACAGTCTTCCCCAATCCATTACACACTGGTCTACATTCAACTTGTTTAAGGCACAGGTTAGGAATTGGTTATGGATAAATCAAGTGTGTGATCATGTATAAGTTGTATAGTTTTAATGTTTTATTTGGGTGATAGAGTTTTATTATGAATGAATTATGAACTTTTTATGAATTGTTATCACGTTTATATTTTTTGTGTTATGGACAACAGATGGAAATTAGCCCTTTGGCTATAATCTGGTATGTTTACATTCATATAATTTTTATACATGTATGTTTATCAGCATGCACTGTCCTAAATTAATTAATTAATTAATGATTAGAGCATCAGCCTCATCATTTTTACTAATAGCCTTATAAGGACTAAACTAAAATAACAAATATTCAAATAAATAAGTAAATAAGCAGCAGAGCAAACTCTTTTACACAAGCTAATGTGGGAGCTCGTCATGAACTGTTTAAAAAAAACAACAAGTAATTACTATATATTAGTAATTTAGAAAAAATTAAGACTTGTACCCTTACTAATTACCCCTGCTGTATAAAGTTTGACTACTGTTAGACAACAATCTCACTTTTATCCATTAGATGGGGCTAATTTCACAGACTTGTAGACTCTATAGTTTCTCCATAAAAGTTCTGCAAAAAAAAATCACCAATCCTCTATACAAATCTGTATTCAGTATAAATGGGCATAACAATGGCCGCTTCCCTTTGCAGATAAAAATCTCCCATTTTCACTTACAAAACTGGGACAATGAGGACAGCTGCTATGGCCTCCAGCGTGTTATGTAGCTTTACTTCATCTCTGCCCAGGTGTGATCTGAGCCTGTCGTCATCCATCACATCCAAAAAAACATGTACACTTCCCAATGCTGCCAAATGCCAAATAAGGGATTGGCCTGGTTTTGAATGATATCTGCTCCCACTTCATAGTGTGGGGCGATCTCGTCAGTAAGATGGATGACCAACACTGAGCGTCTTAGCATGACGGGCATAAAGAGGAAGTGCACTGTAAGCATGTCTTGCATCCCTCAGTCCCACCAGTCAGCCATTCTCCTCTCGACCTTGGCCTGCTCAATTAGCAGGGGGAGGCAGGAAATAGTGCAGTCCTTACTATGGATGGATGTGTTTTACAGTAGTAGTAGTTAATATATAATCAGTGGCTGCACTAAAGAAATATGGCCAAAAGGAGGCAAATTCAACTGCATTGCAGTAAGCAACATACTTATTGCAAATGTTTGACATAAGATCTGAAGGCACCTCTTTTCATTTTACATCTTAGTTGCTCTTTTGGAGTAAGTAACAAAGATGTAAGTCATTAACATGTCTTGATGCATGCTCAATCATGTTTCACATATTTTTAAGAAGATAATGCATGTATTGGTAATGATGTAGGTCTCTCCATAATTATATATTATAAAATGTGGAAAGACTGTCACTACCTATGTGTCTATTCTCACAGGTAGGCAATAAAAAACTTACATCTTACATAACGCTTTTGCCCATTCAAAAATATGAAGTCTGTATTGATAGCTGGCATGAGGCAATACAATAAAGCACACTAAGATCTGCACAGACTCAGAATGGAACACTAGAGGGACATTATGCATGGAGAATTATGGACACTAATTACTATTTCCATATAATTTTAAAAGCTTTTATGGTGCAGCAGGCTCAGCTGGACTATAAAGAGCCTTTCATCTGGGGCACCTGGTGGAAACAGTTCTGATGCCTTCAAGAAGTGGTTACAACTTCTTGTCAACACAATATGACCTCTGACTCTGTGGCAACTACAGGTAAATAAGTAATATGAGGCAATTTCAAAATGATGGTCTGTACAGTAAGAAAAGATCAGCACTGGGTGATTTTTAATGGCTGAGGGGGAAAAAAACGAATAGGACATCTGATTTGTCTCAATGTGGAAATTCATTAGAGAAGTACAATGAGTAAAGATTCGTGGGAAAAAAAACAGAGGGAAACCTCAGCCCCCACTATAGCAGCCTATGAAACGTGCCTCTCTCAAGGCGCACCCGGGTGGCCAGCCAGGAGGTCAGCCGCTCATCAGTATAAGCAGCCCGGTAGCAGTCACCCCCCCGTCGCCAAAATATCTGTTTCGTCGGCTCTGTCGACTGTCCTGTTGTCCTCCAGAAACACAGCGCAGGATTTCGCATTGGACTCGTTCGGCACATCCCACAAGTCACGTCTTCCCGTGTGGTACCATTTGTTTTCCGTGGCAGATGTCCCGGTGGGTCGTCGTCCGAAAACGGGACTACAAGTGATGCTTTGAGCAGCACTGTTGCTCCTCACCTCTCTGCATCAAAGCGGACTAGAAATGGTCCTATGCTCAACTAAGGTAGGTAGATGCCCACGGCTGTCCTGCATGGAAGCGTGAGGGTACTTTCTATTCAGCGCATGCTTTCCTATTTGATCAGATAAGGGCTCCCGGCACAATGTCCTCTGCGGGGTGCTCAGCACTGCGGCTTCCCGCACTACTTTTTTTAAATATTTCATATTTACCCAAGAGGGACATTCACATTCGCGGTGGTGACCTTATCATGCAGTCTCAGGATGACATTCATTAACGGGCTTTCCCAAAGGACTGCATGCAGGCGGTTTACCTACATCTCACATTTTAGACCTTCATTTTTCCTAAAGATGCTGATAGGCACTAAAGCATGACATTAAAGGATTTAATGGAAAGCCACCGAAATATGATACGACATGTTAGGAGATTATCATGCCATTTAATCACTTCAAGTTACTTCTTTGCAACTCATGACTGAATTGTGCATGACTGTTCTGTAAAAACGTATTTTTTCTTTTCTTTGGCTGGTGGAAAAAAAAAATAGAGACAGAAACTTCTGAAATCTGTCCTAAAAAGGGCATCTGAATGGATTCCATTCACAGTACATAACACCACCACACAATGAATCATACCTGCAGCTTTCTTTGCTGTTAATGGAAAAACCTTGCCATTCATCACACTTGCACTGTTCTGTGGGATGTGCTTATGATTAAAATATAGAAATTAAATTATTGATAAACGATGGGAAAAGTAAAGGAGGAAGGAATGAAGGAGTAGGAGGTGGTAGGGGGATCTGCATATGTAAGAAATGCAAATAGTAGTTTTTTTTTTTTTACCTCTTTCATTAAGTAAATTTCCTAATCAAGCCCTAGTGAGTTGTTTATGTACTGCTGGTATTAAAGTTTGTTTATTTGTATCTTTAAAATCAGCTTTTCCCCCCCTCCCTTCCTGTCTGTCCCGCCTTCTCTCACTCCAAGTGGTGTCATGTTTGCTTGCCTTCCTGCACAGGTTAGACTCTCAGTCATCAGAGGGTCAGAGGCAGAGACACATCACCCACCCTCCTCCTGGCTTGGAAGAGCTGCCCGTCTGCCTGCAGTCGCCTGAACAGCAGTGAAGACAGACAGGGAGCGTACGCTGTAGTTGTGCTGCCTCTGTGTGTGTGTGTGTGTGTGTGCGCGTGTCAGCACTTCAGTGCCTTGAGTGTTTTCCCAAGTCCTTCACTCTCTGTGGGCGCGTGTATGGATCCAGTGATGTGTGGTTGTGTTGAGGTGGGCAGTTAAGAGGAAGACGGGACCTATTCAAGTCAGCAAAACGCAATCACGTGAGACTGTCTTGTGTGTATGTGTGTGTGTTTGGGGCTAGTTGTTGACCAGGCTATGAGTGAGTCTCAGAGGGAGAGCTGTTCGGTGCTGAGTTGAGTTGAGCACAACAGGAAAAATCCGCAAGAGAAGCAACCATGGGGCTCGGACAGTCCAGCAAGGCTCCGGTAACAGAAGACACAGATGAGGGTGAGTATTAAACCTTTAAAATAGTTCTTTCACTTCTTTTCTCCTTTTAGTGTCTTTACTTTAGTGGCTCAAATCTTGCAAAGATTAAAAAATTGAGATCGAAATGAAACCAAAGACAACAGAGGATGGAAGCAGGATTCACCACCACTGACCAGTTGGCTTAGCCCATCTTTTCTTCAGCTTTTTTTGATGTGTGAAGATGTTTCCATTAACTCAGAAGAAAAAGGGCACATGCAGTTAATGCATAGAAGTGTAATGTGCTGATTAGGTCTACCACCAGTCCTCATCAGTAAGGAAGAAGAGGAACATCCCTCGATATGCAACTGTTTAGCTTTAAAATGATCACAACAGTGTATATTTTTTGCAAATATGCACATAGTTAGGCGTACAGGAGAGAAAAAGAAAAGCTGTTTACTGAATGTCCAAGACATTCATCAAAACGTATCTGTTTTTTATTCAATTCTTTACTCTTTATATTTATCATTATTGATCACCCAAGTCTTGCTCTGCTTGGAATTATTTTTCTTTTTCAGGCTGATTGCAGTCAAGGGAACCTTTGATAGGACTAGTACTTTAACTCGGGAAGCTCCTGGTTTGAATAAATTTTCTTTTTCTTTGTGTCTTGAGTAGATAATACGTTGTGATGTTATTGATCTGAGTCAGTCTCGGAAATTAATTCCACTCTGGCTGAACCCCAAGGCCTTCAAAAAGTCTGTGTTACATGAGTCAGTAATTTAGTCAGAAGTGGGGTGGTTTTTCCAGGTTTTTCTTACCTTGAAGATCCTCCTCTGTGTCCAGTATATTAGGTGATACATGTGTGTCTTTTTATAAAGTTGCAGACTAAGGCTGCATTTAGCCAAAGGTTTAAGCCAGGGCAAGATGGTACGCTGCTCTCCTAATTATAATTATAATTATAATTTTAGAGAAGTAGCTATTATGTGACAAACCAGACTCAGATTTTTCACTCTGGCCCACACTCTCTAATGAAATCTGTTGTTTTCTCTTTTTCAATGGAAGCAACCTTTATCAAAGATCAAGTAATTATTCATGGTTAACCCTGCTGCTTAGTCATCTCGTGTGCTATTCTGAAAATGTCATTCATAACGGAGCTCCTCTGGACTCCCGAGTTAATGCCATAGTGTACCTTCTCTAGAGTGTGGGTGATTTCACTGAGAGCAAAAGAATTAAAAACACAGAGACACATTGTTTTGATTTTTTTTTTTAAACAAAAAGCCCTGCATCCCCCCACAAAAAGTCAGGAAAGGTTCCTCTGATAGGTCTCCCTT
Source organism: Pelvicachromis taeniatus (assembly GCA_015108175.1). Lineage (NCBI taxonomy): Eukaryota > Metazoa > Chordata > Actinopteri > Cichliformes > Cichlidae > Pelvicachromis > Pelvicachromis taeniatus. The sequence goes on along the minus strand of VURO01035391.1, from coordinate 21,724 downwards.
ACTTTACTGTTGATACTCCGTATCCCCTCATTGCTCTGTGTTGTCTAGATTACCTAAGATACCTGAACCCCAGTGTAATTAGGGTGAGCGAAGGGGATATTAAAGAAGGTGAGGAAAGATTATTGGAGAAAGAGACAGAAAAGTAGCAGACTGAAGCTCCACATATAATTATGTTTTTTGGAGGGTTTTTTTGCTTGTCTTAAAGGTAGGGCAAGCGTGCCTTCCAATATTATTGCACCTCCTAACCTGCCAAGAATCTACACTTCTAATCTTTTCTTTTGACAAGTGTTGGTGGTCTGCATGTCAAGTATATATAATGTGCTCGCTCCTTTGAGTAGCAATAAAGATGCAAATTGAAGTGTCACTTCATGCTTCAGGAGCGTCAAAGGTCACTGTGAGGTCATACCAGACGCAGTGATTAAGTTTGTTTGTAAAGTCAACATTTATAAATGGTCATATTTCAAATCTTAGACTATCATTGTGTATCAGGTTTAAAAATAATGAGTTGATTCTCCATATATTACACCTGTATATACAGAGATCAATGATGCATCGCTTATTCTATTGTTAGCCTTAAGGGAGCTAACTGTAGTTTGGAGCTTCTAACACTTCCAGTTAATATCAGGCCCAAGGCTTCCTATTGTGTCTGTTGCCACTGTTTGCACATGCAGCTAATTTACATTTAAAAAGCTATTAAAAAACTAAATAGTTGCTAGATAACAGCCAATGGTTTCAAAAATGCACTTCAATAGGTGCAATCTGTTGTTTGCTCTCGGTTCATGCAGCTAAAGCTTGCTCAAACGTGATTGGTCAGTGCAACCCAGACTGCAAACGGAAACCAGAAACCTTCCACTTATCTACAGGTTATTTATACTCACATGCAGAGATTTATGGAGATTAGTAACTGACACAAATGAATGTGAGATTGCGCGCTTAATCGAAATATGCTATACAAAGCTCTACAAATAAAGCTGTACTTCAGTTTGTGCCATTTTCATGTGCATCACCTTTATTTTTTGTCTGCTCATTTGTAAATGCATTTAAAGCAACAGTAATGTAGATGAAAAAAAATAGACATAAACTAAACATAAAAAATGTTTAAATGTATTTTTTTGCTCATTGATTAATCTGAACCTGTAATCCATTTATTTGTGGAATAATCTGTTTTCTGTTCTGACTTCAGTGCATATTTCCTAGCTTACACTCAACCCATATTAGCTGATTTACACAGAGGTGTGTGCATGAAGGTGAACTCTGTCAAGACATGTTTATCTCCCCTGGGGAATGATGGGTGTACTTCATGCGTCCCTCATGTGACACGCGCACGTACTACTTTGTGCAACCCTGGAGACACAAGTATATCGATGAGTCCTGTTTACACCTTACTTTAGTGAGATTAGAGCGGACTGATCAGTAGATTCTGTTTCAGTTGTCAGAGCAACTGTTCTAGAAAAGGATGATATTTGAAATGTTCCCAGCCTGGGCACACTCGGCCGAGTAAGAAAGAGTACGTAGCTGAGAGTGTGAGAGACTGTGCAAGGCTCAAACTGACCAAGCGTGATTATTTCAATGCAAACTGATAAGCACATGTCAGTCAGATTCAAATTGACTAGCAGATGAGTTCCACAGTCAGTCACATGACTTCCTCAGCTAGTTTAAGTCATGGAAAGGCTGTCAATTTGCCAATTCCACTCATATGCAGACTTGGATCATTACATGCTCTGTTACTCATGTGTCCATCACATTAAACCATTCAAAGCACTGCTAGTAAATTATGAGTCTCCACCTTGCTCTCTCAGCACCTCCCTTTCTGTATCTGCCTTTGTCTCTCTCGCTCACTCTCTTGCTCTCTCTGTGGTTTGTCTGCTTCCAACTATGATCACAGCTGTCTTTCTTTAAAAAAAAAAAACTAAACAAAAATGTAAGCTCAGCAGAAAAAATGACCATGTTTACCAAAAGTGTGCCTCTATATGCTGAGTTCATGCAAGTGCATCTGTATATCTCATACATGCATGCATGTGCATCACAAAGCAGACCTCATATGGAATAGGTTGTGTAAACACTCCAGCGCCGATAGTGTGAGACGAGGATGTGCCAGATATACGTGACTAACAGAGCATAACATTAACTGTCACATCCAATACATCTAGTGACTGCAGGCTGAGTGAGTATGCGTGCGCACGGTACACCACTGCAAAAGAGGCAGGTAATGCTTTAGGTCAGCGCTATATGTCAAAAAGCAAGCGTGTTTTTGATAATGACTGTGAATGCAGCCGATAATACACGTGCGCGTGCCTCTTTCCTCTGTCTGTGTGTGAGTGTGCGACCGCGCTCGCGCGCAGACAGATGAGTGGGGAGAGTGGGCAGCAGCTGTTCCATCCTCGGGGAAACAGCGGAGAGGGAAAACCTTCTGTCCTGGTTGTCATGACAGCAAGAAACAAACAGCCCCATCCGGTTCCAATTGGCGATAAATGTTGCTGATAAATGGAGACTGAGATATGGCGTTAAGCTGCGGTTCAGGTTGAGTCTGTCTGTGTGAGTGAGACACAGGGAGTGAGACAAGGACGCAAAAGAAGCAGAGCTACAGAAATGCTTAGGTTGTTTGAAATGGGTGTTTAAGAACAGACATCATATCAGACATCTTTGTGGCTGAAGGTTATTTCATTTCTCTGCCACATTAGAAACCTGCGACTTCTGGTTGCCCCGGAGACCTCCATCTGTTTCAGCATGACTGGTGCATTGTTCTAAAATGAGCTTAAAGCAAACCTCACAGTGAACCTACTGTAACTGGTGTGACACTTGCAGGTTTTTGCATTTATAATGCATCAGTGACCTAGTTTTAAAGGATGCGCACTTGTAATTTCACTTCCTAAAGGTTTGTATCTTCCTCTACGTTATTTTCAAGTAGTTTGCTTTTAGTCCTCCAGGAGCAAATTCATGAAGCTGAAATCCACAGCTTTCTCAAGCACAGTGCTTATCACCTTTACTAGCCCACCTGTCATGAAAACAACAAAACAGAAATGTTTTAGAAATCTACCAAAAACATGTTTTGACAAATGTCTTTTAATATTTTTTATTTAAACAGCAAATTTTAAAAATTCTGGATAACTACAATAATTATATTTTAGTATTAAAAATAACATTTGGATTAAAGTGTCATGGTCCTGAATCTGCGACTCAGCGTTTTGTGTTGGTTAGGTTTATTTCGAAGTTTTGATTGTATTCCTAGCCCTCAGTTTCTGTGCCCTTGTGTTCTTTATTAGTTTGTACTGTTCAGACCCCTAGCCCTCATGTACTTTATGTTCCCTCCATAATCAGGTCCCTGTGTAAAGCCCACGTCTGAGTCTCTCTGTGCTTTTGTGTTTCCTGTTTTATTTTGAAGGGCTCGTCTCCTGTCAATGTTTTTAGTTTTGCTTCCTTGTGCTCGTTAGCCCTGATGTTTCCCAGCCGTGTTCACCTCCTGCCTCTCATTTCCCCTCGTTATGTCCTGTGTTTTCTGCGCTCCCTGTCGCGTCGTTAACGTCTCTACTCTGCGGTGTGTGCTTCCCTGTGTCTCCTCGTGTCTCCCTGTGGATTGTTTTGATGCTCTGGTTTATTTTTGTATCTTTTCAATCAGCTAATAAAGCTGTTTTTTGAGTTCCACTCTGGAGTCCTGCAAGTCTGCATTTTGGGTCCTTTTCATCGTTCCTGCCTGCACACAGCCAGCTAGATCATGACATAAAGAGTGTCCGGATACTTGTGGCTTAACCTTTACAGAAAGATAAAATTTGGGGGGGGGGGGGAAGTAATTATCAATACTCTTAATTTAGGGCATTACAGTAGGTGGTGATCCAATAACTGACGTGAACACAGCTCTGTAACCAAGGATACAATGTCAATGCCACAGACTCATTTTGATAGTGAATGACTAACAATAATACATCAAAATAACAAATCTATAATACCATCTTGTTACAGTTACGTAATATTTGAGGCCTGAATTTCTGTTTTAGTTTTGTGTTTATTCTAAGAAACTGTTATGGTTTTTTTCTTCTTGCTTACCCCACAGTTAATTTCGACCACTTCCAGATCTTAAGGGCAATAGGAAAAGGGAGCTTTGGAAAGGTAAGTTTCTTTTCATAAGTAATTAGAGGGATTATAATTAGCTGGAAACAGCAGTAAAACACAATCTTATTGTTCCCCGAAGAAGAACATAATTATTATAGCAATAAGAAAGTAAGGTATGTCACAGCATTGAAAATCGTACTAGTCTGGGACACCAAAACTGGTACTGACACACACACACACACACACCTTCGTCTGTATCGTTCTGTTCTGTCTTCGTTTTGTTTTTTTTTTGCAATTTTTGGACACTTGCACTTTATATAGTGCTGTGTTAATATGTAGCACCATGGTGTTGGAGGAACGTTGTCTCACTTCACTGTGTATTGGACCACTGCACATGGTTAAAATGATAATAAAGCCACTTGACTTGACTCAACCAGACAATACAAACTTCCAGAAGACTAGTGTTGCTTAAGATGTTGCCTAGCCAATAATTTGAGAGAAAACTGCAACAACAAATATATAATCGAACCATAAAACTATCAATTTTATCGTTGAATTATTGAAATAAAAAAATCAATCACAAAATATTAAAGAAATTGTTATTAAATATAAAACTAAGTCTGTGTTTGTTATGACAGCATGCAGGCAAACCTCTCAGGTTGTTCCTAAGTTCCATGTAATCCTAGAGCTGCAGCTACTGATTAGAGTCACGGCTTATTAATTTGCTAATTTTCTACATTATTCACTGTGAAATTAATGGCCATTTTAATTCCCCAATGCCAAAGTAGATGGATGTCTTTCGACCAATATTCCATTCAGTTTACCGTCAGATTATCTGATAGAATCTCCACAATGTAGAAGCTGAAATTAGCAAAATTTGATGATTTTGCTTACAAACTGAACTAATAATTAATTATCACTA
>VURO01035391.1:0-16735 GCA_015108175.1 Pelvicachromis taeniatus | reverse complement strand
TATTCCCAACCCCCCCCCCCCCCCCCCCCCCCCCCCCCCCCCCAGCAAATCAACCACTTGTTTGAGTTCTGCATGATTTAATTTCCTCTAAGCACAGAGCACAGCATGTTGTCATAAATAAAACCACACCCCAAGACGTGAAAATGTTAAAGTTTTACCGGCAGCACCATGTTAAGCCAAGTGCCGCATAGTATTTCACATCAGCACCTACAGTACATATAAGTGCATATACAGATGCAGGCCCTCCCATGCACATGCATACACACAACAGAGACCCACACAACATCGACACTCTGTCCAGCGACCGATAAGCAGTCTAATCACAGTAGATGGCAAGCTGTTCAATGGGAGGAGTGATGTGATCAGGGTTTGGCTGATTAACTGTGCCAGCTGGTCCGCAGATCACTCTCTTAGCAGCAATCACTGGCTTATTGACGCTTGTAGCTCAGACAAACAAGGGCTACAAAAAAAGTGTAGTGTTATTACAACTCTGCATATTAATAAACATGCATGTGTTTCCTCTTTGAGTCATCGTACACGGTCCGTATGCGTTTGATATACGACAGCAGCTTTTCACACTGCACCCAGATGTTATATTGCGCTGTTTCTTTTCGCTGGATCATATAATTAATGCTATTTATTTGAGAAAACTGACTGCATTCCCCACTGACACACACTAGCAATTCTAATGAGTGCTAACCTGATGTTTCCCATCTCTAAAATGCTAAATATGCTGGTGTGAAAAGTTAAACATCTTAAGAGGGGATTAAATTCTTGATCACGGGCTTAAAGACAAATCTTTTCCTCCTAAACTTTCCGTCCAACCTTTTTCGGTAGACTGTGTTTCTGGTTATTGCAAGGGTGTTTCACATGCTCCACCTCTTCCTTTGTCGGTGGAAAAGTTTATAGATAAGCATGGATGAATGACGAAAAACAAAATCATACTGCAAATTTGTCAGTCTGTGTATTTTCAAAACAGAATGCTATTTTTTGATTCATATCACAAAATTATGAATTAATTATCAACCAAGACACAATGTGTCATAGCAATGAGGAATTTATCTTATGCCATATTGTCACATGTGATCTTGTCACTTAAGGTCTGCATTGTGCAGAAGAAAGATACCAAGAAGATGTATGCCATGAAGTACATGAACAAGTTAAAATGTGTGGAGAGGAACGAAGTGAGGAACGTCCTCAAAGAACTCCAGATCATGCAGAATCTTGAACATCCCTTCCTGGTCAACTTTTGGTAAGTCATCATGCCTTAATAAGTGCAGTTGTGGTCAGACGTTTGCATACACTCATCATGGGCAATGCTATGGTAATTAGCATCAATCAGCATACATCCTTAATGACTTTAAACAATAAGAATTGGGTGTAAAAGTTTGAATTCATTTTGGATTTTCTCTAAGCCACATCTATATGTTCACTTAAATCTTTTATTAAGTGGTGCTGAAGGTTCTACAGTGTCTTTTAACTTGGCAGGGCCGATTACAACTGGTAGTTGCTCTTTGCTAGCACAAAGAGGATTGTTTGACAGCACTCATTGGATTGGCCAATGCACAGAACAATGTCAGTGTCCAAGGAGCTAAGTGAAGATCTATTTATATTGTACATTTATTCAAGTTGGGAAGGTATTTTAACTGGAGCCTTTTCCAAAAGAATACAGATTCCAAACTGAGCACATATGGGTGTTTCAAAAGGACAATGATCTCAAATACAAAAGTGGATAAAGCATTCTTACATTAAGCTTACTGACTTTTGCAAAAGCTCTGACTTCAACCCTGTTGAAGACTTATACTTAAAGCTGGGTCCGTGCCAGGAACCCGACCAGTATAAGTGAACTCTACTCATTTGACCAAGGAGAGTGGTCAAATATCCAGGCAGAGTGATGCCAGAAGCTTGTTGAAGGCTACCAAAAGCATCTGGTCAGGATGCAACTTTCTAAAGGCGATTTAACCTTAAATAAGAGTGGAGTTGTGTGTGTATATTTTGAGCCTGTATACACACTTTTTAATGTGGATAAGAGAAAATCCAAAATGATTTCAAACTTGTGCATCCTATTCGTCTTGCTTAAAGTCGGTAAAGATGCATGCTGTACAATCATTCCACCCTTGTAGAAGAACATTTCAAAGGCATCATTAAAAACCCCAAATTACCATGACATTCATGCCCATGATTAGTGGATGTAAACTTCTGTAAACAACTGTATTTAGATGTTTGGTTGCATCTCTCTTTCAGTCTGTATGTGTGTCTGATAGAAGATTGCTCATTCATGGATAAATGATTGTCAATGAGTTAGGGGACTCTGACAGAAATGTGTTTTTTTTTTTATTCTGGCTTGGAGTGTATTGAATTTAGCACTAAGTGACTTTAGCAGAATCCTGCTGAATTCATTAAATATGTACACAAAAGGCTGCTGTGAAATTATGAATGCTTTCTATTTCAGCAGCTGATCTCAAAGGTTGTGTTTCATACTGGTTATGGCTATCAGCTATAAATGCCCCGTCGCTGGTTTAGTAATGCATTCTTTCTCACTCGTTTATTTTATATGGTGATTGAATCCTATCAAATCAGTAAATGCAGAGACCCAATAAAAGAGTATCTTCCATTAAATAAAACAACAAAAAAAACCTTTTGACAGTCTTGGAGTTAGCCTGCAGAGTCATCCAGAAAGCTGTTGACCACCGAAGAACAGCACATATGAGCAAACGTATCTCCTCTCTTGGCAGCTTCCCATTTGCCTCATCACATCTCGATTTGAGGAAATCTTTTACTCAACAACTGTACAAGCTCATTCAAACTGGGAATGCTAATCTAGGATGACTCATCAGGTGCCTTTAACCAGCCATTCGTCATAATTTGAAAGCTAGAGTTTATTGAGTACCAAGAATCGTACTTAAGATGCCTGATAAGTATAGCTTGTTAAGTTTTTGTCTGAAAGGCGTCATTAATTCTTGATAAGCACTCCCACACTGCAACGTTTGAAAGGAAGCCACCCTGGTCTTCTGTCAAGCTGAGAGGCGGAAAGATGTCTTTCCAAAGACGAAGAAAAACAGCATCAACACGTACAGTCTGCCTTTTAAAGATTAAAACATAGTTGTTTGTTCAGTTCTTTTACAATAACAGTGATTATTATTATTATTTCCTCTTACATTTTTTTATTTTTTATTTTTTATTTTAAGGCTGTTTCCACATTAGCTATGTTCTTCTGAACCATGAAATGAGGTATCAGGTATTTTCTTATCTACTCTTTATCCATTGTGCCACTTTTATATCCTCGATCTAAACTAGTTTGGCAAAATGAATACTTATCTTTTTAATGACCTATAAAATGGAAATAAAACGATAGACTAACAAGACATTTAAGCACATTAAAAAAAGGAGAGGATAGATGGACACATGAAAACACAAGGAAAAAGAAAAGAAGCCACAAGGCAGAGTGCAGTGCAGTCTGTGCAGTGTACAGACTCATCAGACAAACAATACCGGTGCTTGCTTTCTTGCTTGATTGCATGCTGTGTTGGACAAAAAAAAAAAATTGGAAGTTAATGCTGTTGGCAGTGTAAGCCCCCCAGGGTGGGGGTGATATCCTCTAGAGATGTGCTTGGGTCAGCGCTATGCCCACTCTCTTTCTCTCCCTCTCTCCCTCTCCCTCTTTCATGTTGAGTTGGCATAAGTTATGATTGTCCTGAGGTAAGCGCTCAAGGTCAGAGCAAGGGAGAGATTACCTGCAAGCGTATGAACTGCACTGAGCCAGTTAGATGCAGAAAGCTGCCTCCTGGCTGTCCTCTCCTCTTCCTCTTCTGTCCTCTTTTCAGTCACCTCTTGCGTGTCTTCTCTCACCTCTCCTATTTCACTCCCTCACCACCTGCTATACTTCCCTTTTGCTCCTCTTGCTGCCACTGCACTTGCGACTGGGCATTACCTCAGATGTCTGGAAACTGGGCAGCCAAACAGCAATGCATTTGAGCGGCAGGAGTGAAAACAAAGCTATTTATGCCAAGTTATGCATTTAAAATGTAAAAACTATTGGTTTTGATTGTACCACAAACAGTAAAGCAGCCAGTTGTGCATGAAAGTCATACATTGTGGTGTCAACCACCCGTGTGCATTACAATCCTTTGACTAAAAGGGAAGGGGTATTGTACATTCATGCTGCGAGAGACGCAGAGAGGCTGCAAGTTTTAGCTTTGAGGCTTGCTGCCTGTTTAACTGTGGATTTAGCATTTGATTAATTTGTCGAACAGGGAATTTACACAGAGGGAGAACTTCTTGAAACAGCTTGTTTGTTGCTTTGTGTATTGGAAGTTTTAGACACAGGTTGCGCACTCGTGTTCTTTGTGAGCAACACTAGCCTCAAGCAGAGAAAGTAAGCCATGCAGTAGTTTTGACTGTTGTTGACTTACTTTAGTACTCCAGAAGTTTCCATAAGGACATCAACGGCCGATCCAATATCCCCGCAATAATACTGGCATCATTTTTTTTTTCATTTTTAAAAATTTAATAAAAATGTCATATTGCTGTATCCTTGCTATAGCAGTGCTAATTCGCACAATAATGAGACGAGCCCAGGCATGTCTAAGTGCCAGAGCGGCCTCTGATGGCAGTTTAGTAGCTAAGAAGGGAGCTACTTCAACAACCTCCAGCAAAGCACATTATGCTGCAAAATATGCAAGAAAATTGTTCCAGCTACAGGTGGAAACGACAAACTTGTTTCACAACTTGAGGCAACAACACACACTAATGAGTACAGTCAGCCTACGAAGGAGAAGCACTAGTTATACTCCATATGACTGAGAGGGCAAACAGTAGGTGGAAAATACTGTTGTGGTTACGAGATGGAAAAACAAGACTTCAGGCAGCTGGTTATAAAGCTCAACATAAAATGTAACATCCCAGGTAGATAATATTTTTCTGTTTTATTACATGACACTATGCTGCAGACTCCTGAGGAGTTACAAGGCTAGGTTACTGTACTTTAGTTATTGTTAAACTATAGTGTTTGTCAGTGATGTTACAATTACTTAAAATTTCCAGGCAAACACATTCTAGGGTAATTTTGTGCTTACATTTGACTCATGCTGTGTCACTGGATATAATGTTGTTGTTTCTCCATCTGGCACCTTGTTTCAATTACGATAGTAATGTCAACAGTGACAGAAGCTCATAGGAAAAGAAGAAGGTGTAAGTTGCCTGAGTCAATAAAATGTTATTACTAATTTATTACCTTGATATAAATTTTGACCTCTAATTGACACTGCTAAATTTTGGGACCAATACCTTTATGATCTAACATGCCAGTTAAAAAAAAATAGTTGCATAACAGTCAAAGGCAGAAAGAAAGAAGTACATTAACAAAAGTATGAGATATTGTAAAGTAAAAGCTTCATTTGCTTTAGGGAGTCCCTCTTTTGCATTATGTAATCTTGCTAATGCACTAGATTTCTATGCAGAAAAAGCCATCATTCATAATTTCTCATTCATGTGCATCTTTGTTCCCAGAAGCCACGATGCCCTCCCACACACGCAGAAAAAGGCAAAATAGGACTATTCGTCTAAGAATCCTTATATAAAAGGTTCAGCAAACCAGACACACTGTATTCTGCAGAACTACAGTCTGCTTAGAAACAGGATGCATTTTAGAAGATTGGCACAACCAGAGAAAAGCCCAGGTCCAGACTCGATTCATCACGATTACTGTAATGAGGCCTTTTTGAACTTCAGGTACAAACATTATCCTTGTGTATTTGCAAAATTTGTGTGTGAAATCCTCAATTTACTTTTAACACTGCAGCCATCGCTGAATGCTTGAAAGCAACATGTCAGCATGTCAATTATTTGGTCTTGAGTCAGGAAATATGATAATCAAGCACTGTTACTGATTCCCTTAAGAAGCAAGCACACAAGTAGGAAAACCAGCTGATTAAAACAAGAAGGTAGTTGATTTAAATTTTTAGCATTTGCTAAATTATTGAAGTACTATTTCTTATTGCTTGTTTAAGTGTAATAGTTGATATATGTGAGGGCAAGAATTTAGCAATGCACTTCTTTTTTTGTATGTGCTGAAGGAGCGTTAGACGCAGACTGATGGAAGCTGTCAGTCACAGGGAGGTGTTTGGAAGACTGGGTGGGAGGAAGGTTGGAGGGCTGTCGGCATCGATCCAGCATGTCACAGTCGGAAAGTTTGACTGTCTCTGCCCATTTCAAACAAGGTGTGGTGGTCAGATTAGACGCGTGTGCATCTGTATAGTATTCATGTCTGATCACTATAATTGCATTACTCTGTGGTGAACAACAAAGTCCTGATTAGGCATTTTATCACTGAGATTCACTGGTGTGGTTGTTATGCTGCGGGCATTCAATAGATAAATGTTAATGACCAAAATTCACTCAGCAGTTTAGAGGGAGTTTTAGTTCATTAACTTCACAAAAGGTGTATGGAAGATGGATTACTGCGAAGACGAAAAGTCTGTCGTAAGTGCTCCAATATTAAATTTAGTGTAAGAAATACAAGTGAGGCAGTGGAGTTTGGCTATACTATTTTCTTTTTATTATTTAAGTATGTACTAGATGAGAGTTTCATTCAATACCATAGAGAAATTCAATTCAGTTTTATTTATATGGCTCTGATTCAACACAAAAGTCATCTCAGGGCGCTTTGCGATGAAAATATAATGCCCTTTGGAAACTGCAGCATATTCAGTATTATTTCATTAACTGTGTAGCCTTACATGTCATAACTGTTACCTTTGACAGAGGGAAAAGGGAGTCTTTTTGTAAGGACACGTTACCATTAGGTTGTGAGCCCCTGTGGTTTCTTCCATTACTAAAGTGGCCCGGGGTGTCTTTGCTTCTAAAAGCTCCGTGGCGGATGCTCTCCCATCAGAACGGCTGCCTGGAAGCCACCAAAGGGGTCACATTGAAATGCATGTGTGGCACAGTAGAGATAGGCACAGAAAGAAAGAATATTATGACGGAGGGAGTGGTTAAAAGACAAGCTGAGGAAACAGGGAGAGCAAGCACGCCACAGAGAGACCAGGCTTGATGCCAGGAAAGCTAATGAAAAGTTTTTCACAGATTCAACGTAATGCACAGGTGCTAATCTGCAGCCTGATGACTGTTGGCTTCTGCCAGCCCAAAACTGTGGTTGAAGCATCAACAGCGTCATTTGCTTATGGATTTTTGTTCTTTCTGCAGGTGCAAAGGCAAATGGAGACGGGACTCCCATTACTGGCTGGCTGATTATTTTCCATTTCATTCTTGTACAGCTTTTCATCTTCATGCCATTATGTTGTTTATGTCATCAACTATTAATAAGTTTCGCGGAACTTTATCTGTCTGGTCGCTTTTAATCTAGGATACAAAATAAGTGTGTTCAGGAAAGAAAAAGCAAAGTACGCCAGCTGTGATTGGAGTATTGCTTTTAAAAACGACGTTATTTAGAAGGCGTGTTCTCTAAGTTTTTACGATAGTTTTCTTTTACATACAGTGATGAGCGCAGTGCACAGTTTTAATACGAGTCAGTGTCAGTGGTAACTCAGGTAGCTTAAGTGACCCAGACTCTACCTGTGGCAAACAACATAATCAGTGCCATTTCTAATTCATTTTGACAGCAGTGGCAGTAGGTCACTAAAGACTTCATTTATATTCAACTGCCTTCCAAGTACCAGCTCCCCATGGTCAGAGAGCGAATGGGAGGGAGAGCACATTCACAAGCAGCGTTTCGTTGTTTTTTTAAAGAGACAGTGCAGAAATAGCAGAGATTATAGGGCTGTATTAGTACTAAGTGAGTCATCCCCAGATCGATGTAGTTTAATATCAATTATCATTAAAATTATACCTAATACACTGTAATCGCAGTGCAAAAACCACAACCATACAAACAGAGGTCTGTGTAAGTGTACTATGTTTTGTCTCTTTTATGTGGAAGACTTTGGCTTGTCAGTCACTCCTCCTTTTCCTGGAGGGCAGCACATTTCCACCCCACACCCCTATCCCCACCCCCCCAATTATGGCTAAGCCCTTTCAGTTTTTACCACCTTGTCTCTTTGACGGAAATCCTAGTGGGACAGGAAAACATGGAAACCCCAGCCAAGCGTGAGAGTTGGTTTTCTACTCGATTAAACTGGTTTCGCAGAAGGCTCTAGAGTGATATCGATTAACTTGATGGTCAGGCTGCCCTGAAGCCAACACAAAGTTTTGAACTCATCCAGTAGTTGGACAAGAATGCATTGGATTTTCATATTAACATATGCATTAATACAACACATGGTTTACTCTGACCATTGATAATCTACCAACAACTGAAAAAAAACCCTTTTGTATTTCTTTTTCCTTTGACAAGTGACACGAAAATTTAAATCCTGTAATGCAAGTAAAGTGAGAGCGCCATCCACAGTTTGATTTTGAAGCATTAAAAAAAAAATCAATTTATGCTCACACACCGCTTTATTAGATACAGCTTGGTCCCTCTGTTACCGTCATACCTGCTTTAATTGTTCATGGCATCTATTCAGCAAGGTGCTGGAAACATTGCTGCAGATTTTTTTGGCTTCATATCCATGAAGCAAATCTCCTGTTCTGCCACATCCCAAACGTTCTCTGCTGGATTGAGATCTGGTGACTGATGCCATATGAGTAGAGTGAACTCACTGAAATGTCCAATATCCAGTTTGAGATGATCGAAACATGGTGCATTTTACATTCCAAACGCAGCAGAAGATTAGCACAATGTGGTCATGAATAGAGGCACAGGGTCAGCAACAATACTCAAGTAGGCGTGGTGTTTAAATGATGCTCAGCTCACCACAACCCCAATGCCAACATCCTGAAGAAGGCAGGATGGATTAGTGCTTTCATCTTGTTTTTATGTCAAATTCTGACACTTCTGTTCAAATGTTGAAGCAGAAACTAAGAATGACCAGGACATGCAAGATTTTTCTCATTTTCAGTTGTCCAGATTTGCCTTTGACGAGTGGTTATTTGAGTTATTGTTGCCTTCAGCTCACAGCAATCTCATCCAGAGAACTATGGCTCATTGGATATTTTCTCCTTTTTGGACCATTCTCTGTAAAACCCACAGATGGTTTTGCATGAAAATTCCAGAGGAACAGCAATTTCTGAATTACTCAGACCGGCCCATCTGGCACCAACAGCCATGCCACATTCAAAGTCACTTAAGTCATGTTTCTTCCCCATTCTGATGTTTGCATTGAACTTTTGAAGGTGATCTTGACCATGTCTGCATGCCTAAATTCATTTGGTATATGGCATGTATATATATATATTGTATATGGTACAATTAGTAATTAATAAACTAATTGGATGTATAATGAATTAAAGGTAAAGAATAGGAATGCCCAATATTTGTGAGCCTTTTTTCTCATATTTTTATCTCAGTCTATAAAATGACATAAAATAAATAATTATTAAATAGTTACTAGTAATGATTAAATTGGCAAAATGCACATTGAATTCAGATGTAAAGATCAATTCCCCTGTCTTTAAAAAGCTGCTGAACTCAGCATTAGAAGAAATCATCTCATTGTATCATATAAATCAAGTAACTCTTTTTCTTGTTTTGTGACCAAGAAAAAAGAGCAATCAATGTCCCGTCTGTGTCTTCTAAATACTTGTGACAGTCTTTACCTCCTTAAGTCGGAACGGTTAAGGTATTTCGAGGTTAGAGGTATTTACACTCCCTGTGTGTGACAGAAAGAGAGAAACACTGAGGTAGAATAAGAGAGGAGGGATGAGAGAAACAGGCCAGAAACAGGAGACGGCAAGAGAGAAAATGAGAAGCAAAGATAGTCAATCAAACGATTACTAGACGGAGTAAAAATAGAGTCCATCTGGCAAACACTAAAAGGTGTCTGGCTCACACTTTAAACAAAAAAGGGTTTATTTTTTTTCTGTCTTGGTTTAGAGTCTTTGGTAAGACTTTTTTGTAAATTTATCAGATTTTCAGCCATCAATATTTCACACATTTTCAGCATCGCAAAATTTAAAAATTTGCTGCATACATGTTCCTGCTATTTAACGCCTTACGGTTTATTTTTCTGTAATTCTTCTCTAATTGCTGTACGCACCTAGACCGGCATATCCAAATGCGTGGTTCATTAGTTCTTCGCGTATCTTTGTACACAGAACTAGAGCAATATAATTAGCTAGAACATTTTTGCTCTCCATGAACACAGTCAGAGTTGTGTCATCCAAAAAAATTACAAATCCTTTATCAAAGTGAAGCAATGCAGAGAGTGTGGCATTAGTACGATGCGGGTTTGATGTGTGTTTCTTCCTTCTGCGCCAGACTCGAGTGTCATATCTTTTTCCAACTCACTCTCCCTTTCTTTCATCTTTATGCACACACACAAGCATACATGCCAAACCACTCTGTCACTCTAGTTACATCTGCAGCAGCTAAAACCTTTCTTTTTCAGAATAAATTCTTGGTAGACTCCTGTTAAGAATATATTTTTATTCTTATTGTTCCAACGCAGCTACGGTTTGTACAATGTTAATGAGCTTTAACGTAAATATTCTGTTTGACCCGTTTTATTCTTCTGAACTCTGTTAGACAAGCTTTTCTGTCATTTCTTTAAGACATTGTTCTTTAGACTTCTTGAAGGACATTTAAAGTTCTTCTTTGACTTTTGGGCCTTTTGTTCTATTCTGTGCCAAGATGAACCCCCACATTATTGAGGTCCAGGCTCTGGACCTCAATAATGGTCCAGAGCCACTATTGGCTCTGGACCATTATTGATTGCGTTCAGTCATGGATTGACTGAACGCAATCAGTCAATCCATGACTGATTGCGTTCCAATGTGTGTTATTATATCCAGCTATGCTTTTACTACATTGGCAATGTGTTTGGCATCATTGTTATGCTGAAAAATGAAGCTGTTGACAATGAGACGCTTTCCATATTACATTATTCGTGAATTAAAATCTGGTGTGTTTTACAGATGGCTGTAAACACTGTGTTGTATCTCTTGCCTGACCCTCTGCCATACGTACTGATGCCAATTTAAACAAAACAATTTCAAATGTAGGTTTATCACTCCATAAGAACTGTTGCCACAGAGTTTCACTAAAATTCTTCTGTAATATGACATGCCTCAGCCTTTTCTATATCTACATTCACTGAGACCATTTCTGATGAGGCTTTCGTGAGTTCTGTGTCACGTGTTCGTTGGATTTATTTTCTTATTTGTAGGGATATGACTTCTGCTGTAAATTTATTTTCCCTTGACATATTTTTAAGGATACGCTGCACACCAGCTGAAATATGACAAGTTTTTGGCATATAGCTGTTTTGGAATCACCTTGTTGGTGCAAAAATACCATATTATACCTGATTCCCTGTAGTTGCCTTTGGGGTAAATAGGATATCCTAAAGACAGTCATAAATAAGATTATTTTTAGGATAAATATTTATTGTTGCATATAAATATATGCATCTCCAGGATGCCACAAATAGCCTTTCCAAACTCTGAGGCTGCGGCAATCAGATGTTGAGTGGTCTCAGCATTATCTGAGCCGTAGTAGACAGTTTGGAGTCAGCTCAATCAATCTCCATCCATCCAGTGCAGAAAAGCTTCACCTTCAGTTTAATGTGAAGGGTCTAGAGGAAGGGTGTTCACCAACGCAGCCAAAAAAGCCATCCTTGGTCTTTACACTTTGACTTTTAGCCAAGATGATGATCCTTTTCTGCCAGCAATAACAAAGACTCTTCTCAACAGTGCAACAATTTAAGCTGTAGGCTGTTGGCGTCCGATTAAGTTCACATTTCAATCGAGTGTAGCAGCAGAGCTGATATTTTGCGAGATATGAACATGGAAATGTAGGCCACTGTGTTGCGAACTGTATGCAGAACAAAACCCTAGGCGAGCTTTGAAAAAAATAAAGCAGACAGCTGCGATTTTTTTAATACAATTTTTGCATTAATAATTCGTGGTTGAGAAACTAATTAAGCCATTGTTTAAATGAAGTGAATAAAAAGTGCAGCCCCAGTGAGAAGCTCAGCATGTAAAATCAATTATTTGTGCAACAGCTACTCAAAGTGCAACGCGGTGGACTTCTCGCTGAGAAAGGCTGGCTGTGCATGCTGGAGCTTCAGGGATGAACAGACTGATGACCGCAGTCACACTCAGCGCATTCTTCACTGATTAACACCAATACAGGGCTAAGGCATATACAGGCAAATATTAACTATGCAAAATTGAGCCCATGGAAAACTTAAGAGGAAACAAGAATCGTTAGCAAGCTATATTTCATGATACAATGACATGTGGAGACAACGAAGAAGGCATTTAAAAAAAATTCTTGCCATACAAGTATAATGATGATAGTGGCTCACAAATTGCGTGATGATGTACTTAAGTATATCTTAAGTATATTTAGATATAATTTGAAGGCTAAACCCTAAACTATACCTGTACCCATGGAGCCACATGGATGGAGGAAACACCTGGAATTCTTCTTTAAGCTGAACAAAAGTGCTCAACCAGGAGTGTTGTTTTGGCTGTCTCACGTGTCTGCAGTGTAGGCGCTTCTGTGGGATTTTCTTAAAAGTGTCATAGCGAAAAAGCTTATTCAAAGGACTCTTGAAGCAGGGCCTAGACCAAAGTGTTCAGTTTACAAAAAGATAAAGTTTACAGGCATGCAGGAGTGGGGGAAATCTCACATGAGTGTATATTCACAGATCAGGGAACCATCCCAAACTTCACCTGAGAGCACAGGAAAGGGGGTGAGGCAAGAGAGAGAAAGGGAGGCAACGAAAAAAACAAACACCCAACCAGCCTGGGACCCTGACAGAAGGTTAAATAACTTTGCCACAGGCATCACGTAGTCAGCTTGTGCTGCAATGTGAAACGCTGTGATGAGTGTTTTCCTTTAGGCCTGGACTTAGAGGAGCACCTGTCCTCGGAGAGTATGTGAGGCTTCTGAGGTTGTTTTTAATAGAGATCATGTTGTTAAAATCCCGAAAGGTTTTATTGAACCCTTTGCTCTTGTCAAACTTTTAATACTAAGGTCTTACACACTATCTTAAAAAAGGTTGATTTGCCTGAGGTGCACAAACTTGGCATGAGTTCAATTTGCGCTTGTTATCTGATTGTTTTGCTGTTGGGTTTATCACCGCTTGATTCCTTAGTTCTTTTCCCTCCTCCTCTTACGCGTCTCCTCGGTTTTCATTTCTTCTCTTCTCCAATGTTTCTTTTTCAATGCCGTCACAATTTCCCTGAGTCTTTGTTACCATGTCACTCTTCTGTTTGACTTATCTTTCCCTATAGGTATTCCTTCCAAGATGAGGAGGACATGTTTATGGTGGTGGATCTGCTTCTGGGCGGAGACCTGCGCTACCACCTCCAACAGAATGTGCACTTCTCAGAGAGCACCGTCAAACTCTACATCTGTGAATTGGCCTTGGCTCTGGGATACCTCCGCGCCAAGCGCATCATACACAGGTAAGAGGTGTTTCTAAAAACTGACATTTTTATAACTGAGTTTATATATTTTTTTGTAATAACCATTAGCGATGCAGTTAAGGGTTTGTTGCCCTCTGTTTCTTAAAAAACAACAGGACGGAAATAGTCTTCAGCACATATCCTACTTATGCTTTTCTGACTCATTTTTCACCAGAGCTTGGGTGTTGTGTACTCTTCTTTTCTCCCTGGCTGTTTTCACCCACATAATTTTCTAATGCTGCTCCACTACTGGGCAAGGTCAAGATGTCTTGACATTAAGGTCATCCCTGACACAACGGTTTACCCTCTGCCAGAGACTACAGGCATCATCAAATGCACCAGTTCCATCTATGTTGCTGTGTTTGATGCCTTACTTAATTTTCAAAATGCAAGTTAAGTGCTTTTCAGGCAGAAATAACTGCTGTTATGGCAAAGCCACAGATCACAGAGCCAATAAAAGCGTGCCTACTGCCAAATGTTATTATTTTAAGTTGTGGAATAACTCAAAGTGCATGAGATGTTCCATTACTGGCTAAGGTATGCTGCCAAAATACATTAAGTACATTGAGTGTGCAAAATGTTAAAAAACTGCCTTACTCACGACATAACAGACAACAGTACAGCAACCCTGTATCATACCAAAACTATATGGGACGGTCATACATGTTTCAAAGAAAGTGGTTTATAGGATAGTTTTTGTACATTTTATGAAGAAGTAGTCCATGAAAAGTCACTGTCACTATTGATGTTCACTGAAGCAATGTAATTTCTGTATTCAGTGCACTACTTATTGGGAATCCACATTAACTAAGTGAAGTCCACACTGACTCAGGCCTCTGTTTAGTGTTTCTGTCCTGAGAACAAGCTGTCTTCCAATGCGGACATTAAGGAGGGCAGCCAGACCCACTGTCTACACCAGATTGATGGGAAAATTTCCTGGATAAAAACGGTTTTGATGATGGCTCAGCAGAATAAATCATCTTTCACCGATTTTTATTTATTGATTTTAGAGGGCACGACAGCTTTTAGAGTGAGTGTGGATGGGCACACTTGATGAAATTCAGACACTATTGATGGACAGCAAAAACACTTGATAAAATGCTTTCTGTGTATATTGGTCTTTGGAATTACTCCTCCACTCTGATGTCTGAGCAAAGACACAAACATAGGAAAGAGAGACCTTCTCAGATCATGACTAATAGGAACCATCACTGTAACAGAGGACACTAATTTATCAACACCTCCAGATAACAAATTACACCATTTAACGTTAAGCAGGCTACTTGCTCTTGTCCACGCTCTTAAACCTCCACAGGAAAGAGAGGAGGAGAAATAAGTGGGACGGATTAATAATTTGCTTATTCATTCAGCCCATTGAGGGGTATGAATATTTAAATTATGTTTTCTATTTCAGTCCTGGAGCGGACAGACTTGCCAGTTGATGCGCAGGTGTTGGGGGCGTTTGTTTAGATGGAATCAACATCTTTTCAATCTGCATTCATTAGCTTCAAATAGGAAGAGGAGCTGAAAGTAACTCTCAGCTCATCTGTATGGAAATTGAATATATAATTTCCTCACTCAGACGTGGACGTGCTGACTTGGGTTCACTGAGTGAATGCGTTTCAGTGGACGTTTGTGTGTGCTTCCACCTGCCTACATGGGTATAAATACGGGACGTACAGATTCTCTTTCCGTTGATCTTTGATGATTTTGATGATAATGAGGGAGCAGTGATGATAATGACATTAATCACATGCAACACGATGACATGTTAATTATGTCATTTACAAGTTTGATCATGCCAGAGGTAGAATATGCATGGCATTAGCTTCTTCCATATGATGGCTGGATGTCAGTGTATTTTACTGAAGCTTCACACAAAAACCCTTTACTATCACATATTTAAGTTATCAGTTGGTAGGACATTAAAATGTCTCAGATTGTGTCTAGTTTGAGTTTGTGTTGCAGCTCTTGAGCAATTATATTGTATGTATGTTTGTTTTATGAAAGCATTACGATGCTTTCCGGATCGTAATGCATGGTGGATGAAAATCTGACAGTCCTTTTATGTATTCATAATTTCATCTGTTTTAAAAAGATCCACTTGCTGAAAGCCTCAAACCATGACAGAGCTGACACCGACCTCCTCCGTGATTATTACACTAATTATAATAACTAGTGAACCAACATTTTTTCATTTGGATTCATGACTCCATAAGAGCTTCAGTCCAGTTCCTTTGGCATACCTCAGTCTTTACTTCCTCTTTCCCTTCCTCAAGAATGGCGTCTTGACAGCCACCCTTCCACTGACAGCATTCTGATAAGGCTTTGATGAACAGTAGATGGATTAAGGGTCAGTGCAGTGGTCAGGTCTCTGCGGTGATATTTTACTGTTATTTCCTTAAGATTTACAGTAAATAGGCCTGGCAATTTGTCTTCCACTTATCCAATTTTCTTACATTTTTGAATGATTCATAGGTCAGTGTTAAGTGCCTTAACAAACAATAAAAAGACATTGCTTTGAAAGACCTTCACAACTAGAGAAGTATTGATCAAGAATTACAATAAATTTGAAGAAAGTCTGATTCCTTAGAAGCAAATATTGACATTATATTCATAATGGAAGGTGCTTGAGACGTTTGCATAGTGTATGTGTGTTTTGGTGCGGTTTGAGATCAGGGTAAATGTCTTTTATGCAGTTATGTCTATAAATATTCTGGGTCCCATAATGAGACAACAACGGCAACATCAGAGACTTATCTATGTCATTTTCAATAATGAGTTCTTACACGGTATAGTTTGCCACTATATGGGAATATGAACAGTCTCATGGGAGCAGTCAATCTTAGCAACAGTCTTTGAGCTCATCCTGTAAGGAAGGAAAATATAAGTCAGCTCAGTATCATCAAGGGACAATAAAGCAACCTCTGAGCATTAAACATGGTGGAAATTAGTTTAATTCCACTGTGTTATTAAATTGAAAATAATATTACCTTAAAATAGACTTTGTAAGTTTTGGTATTGCATATGCTTTTACAGTACACAGGTCAACCATTGTTGAACAGGTTTTAAACAGGGTTTTAAACATGGAGCTGTAAAACATATTTGTACGATAAAATGAAGATGGCACAGCTTATTCAAGTACGAGTGCTTTAGTTTTCGTTTGTCAGATATTGCAATTCTGCATTCTAGGTGGTCATATCTTGCACTACCACATCACCTCCTTCAGTCACGGAACTGGGGAGAAGTGTACCCAACCACC
>VURO01035386.1:53045-67375 GCA_015108175.1 Pelvicachromis taeniatus | reverse complement strand
TATAGAATATAGTTTATATGTTTCACTTTCAAACTGAAAAATGTTTAAAATAAATATGATCTACTACATCCCATACCCGCTATAAGACCCACCCTGTTTGCTGCAGGTATGTTAAAACTATGCCACTGTCATCGTCACTGCTGCTGTTATCAGTGTTTCTGTTTAAAACTCTGTGGGCTTAATGTTGTCAGACGTTTTATTCACACGCTGCTCCTAAATACATTTGTGCTGCAGGTCTGTTTTTACTCACAAATGTAGGTGAAACTCTCACGTTTACGATGTGATGCACAGCTGCGTGTTAAACCAAGCAAAGAATGTGTGTCGGGATTTTTTATAATTGAATTACTCGATGAACTGGTGCAGCTGTAATATATACACTTTTGTGACAATAAATAGTAATCAGCAGTCCGGTGCCTCACTAGTAAGTTCCTCGTCCAGTGGAGGAACTCCAACCCCACTGTCTTGAACTGCAGGCAGTGATGGCAGTCTGTGCTCTGCATTGCAGGCTCAGTGAATTCAGTGTATTGGCATAAAAATCAGTTCTCTACCTGCTGCTTCTTCCAGTTAGAGGGACGAAGGAAAACAAAGCAGAACAGAACAAAGACTATGATCACCGGTTTCAGTCCACGACAGTGGAAGGCAGACACAGAACCTTCCAGAGAAGAACAGAGGAACTGTCCTCACATGAAAAAAGAAGAAATCCTAAAACGACTTGTAAATGTACTGCTGTACGTCTATTTTCAGTGACTGTGTGCTAAAATGGCCAAACTTTTAAAGATGTGCTTATCATTGCTGTAGAAGATGAAGTAAAAAAAACACCACAAACAAAAAGCTAGTTCTACATTACTATTTAGTAAAAATCTGTTTCATAATTTATCTGCTATTTTTGTAAGCTATTGTGCCGTTTACTTGTTACTGCACTGTACAGCCAAGCACTCGCCTTTCCTCAAGATTGCCTCAAGTTCTCCATTTAACACGTTAGATCGAGAACTTAGGGGGTAAATATAATATTAAACAGGAGTAGTCCTTTTTTTTTTTCCTGGTAATTACTTCATAATGAAATAACTCCAACACTAGAAATGCTCCACATGAAAAGTAGAAGAAAAAAAATCTGCCTGATGTCTTGAATAATTGCCACAACATGACTCTTCCGTCTTAGCAAACATGTGCACTATTAAATCAGGACATGCATTAAGCGCCTTAATATTGTCTTTATTCCCCAAGCCTTGCCTCTTCTTTAGAAAGGACTAACATACAGCATTTTGATTCTACCTTGAAAACGTGGAAAGCCTCAAACTGGATGTTGCGGCTCTTGTCCCGTAGCAGGTTCATCATGAGTTTGAGATTCTCTGGCTTGCTGATGTATTTTGTCATAATGGTGAAGTTGTGCCGGTCGAGGAGCAACTCCCCCAACAACTAGAGTGAGAAAAGAAATAAAAATGTATTTCATCAGAGCATTTCTTTTATTATAGTTAAACAAGTAGTCATGCTTTACTC
Organism: Pelvicachromis taeniatus; assembly: GCA_015108175.1. Classification (NCBI taxonomy): domain Eukaryota; kingdom Metazoa; phylum Chordata; class Actinopteri; order Cichliformes; family Cichlidae; genus Pelvicachromis; species Pelvicachromis taeniatus. Next base: position 65,878 of record VURO01035386.1, on the reverse strand, counting down.
TTTTGTATATAATCATTAGTGATCATGAATAAGGTAATAAAAATGTGTTTAAGAATCACCAGTGGTCAAACATGTGGATTACAGATTGTGTCATCAAGTACTCAGTCTTCAGACTGAAATCAAATTAAACACTCCAAACATATGGCCAGTGAAGGAGCCATTAAAGCTCTTTAAATAAGCACGTAAGTGTGTGGTCTAACCACTAGATGGCAGTCATGTTAAGAGTGATTCAGAGAAACCCAATACTAGGAACCATTTTTAAATAGCTCTCTGAATAGAGTTGCACCACTACTTGAAACCTCTTTACTGGCACAATCCTGGGCTCTTACCTTGAGGGACTGCCTTTTAGTCACGTAGTTTTCTGAGTGGAGCAGCTTCTCATATTCACTAAAGAACTAGAGCAGCAGAGAAAGAGGCAGTGAGGCAGACAAAATACAAGTGGCCAGCGAGAGAGGGAGTCATCTAAATGCTTCAAGCAGTGTTTTCCCAATTACATCTGTATGTTGTATCAAAACACTGTGACAGGAAAATGAGAGCTTTTCTTCTCACGGACTGACAGCTATGTTGTGTTCCCAGCCTGCAAATTATCTCCCAAATGGCTGGTTTGATGTTGTTGGAAAAAGAGATTGCCAACATGTTAAAGAGCCTGACTGACAGAGACAGACCTAATTCACATGTAACTGGTCAAAAAAGCAACTGCTTTTTAATCTGAAGTTGATAGTTGTCTCAACACGATTAACTACAACGAAGGGAAAAAAATCCATCCTGGTAGGGGTAAGGATATATGGTTTATTTAAGAGTGTGTGTATATATATATTTTTTAAACATATTTTCCAATCTAATCTAGATATTTTAGTTAAATGTGAACTTACTCTGTCATAATGTTGTTCCAGAAACTCTGCGCTGAGTAGCTTGTGTCTTGTAAGGAGGTCCTGGAAACAGACAAAGCCAACTATCAGCGACACACTCAGAGCTGACGGCTATGACTAGGCCCCATCTGTCTCCTATTTGCACAGCGCAGATACAAACCACAACCCAGATCAAACCATTTACATTTTGTCACTACATGAACCGCTCTAAAGCTAAAAATTAGGGAGTCAATTTTTGACTGAAAATTTGACATTTTCAGTCAAATTAGTCTTTGACTGAAAATGTTCAAAGACAGCAGACAAATGGTTTATTACAACGCTTTATCAAAGGTATCTTTTGCTGGATGGAATATACACGTTTCCTGTCAAGACAAACATGTGAGTACCTGTATTCAATAAGTAAAAGTCTTTGAATAGCATACGACTTATTCTATTTTAAATGTAACTACACAGCTTGTTTGGTTTCTATCAACGCTATCAAAGGGCCGATTACCTGGATTTATCACTTTTGTTTGTTTGTTTTAAATGTGTCTAGAAGAAACTCCCTCTCACTCACAGCAGTGATCATCATCGCTTCAGTTCACATCGCTGTTTTGTACTTTGTGACTTTGTTGCTTGATTTAGCCATTTTTTGGATACCCTTTAGTGGAGAATCCAGAAAAAAAAAAAACATCTCTCAGCATGATAGAACAGCTGTGTGTCATGCCAGGGAAAAGAGTAAGAAACTTTCTGTTGCTTCTTACACTCCCTTTGAGTGATCATTTTACATGTACTACAACTTGGCCTTCAATTTGCACACTCAAAGCTGGCACTGGCCTGTCGTCTCCCTCCTGAAAAAATACCATCTTAAATCTGAGCCACTCCACTGGGACCCTGAAGCAGCAAACTACAAGTAAGGATTTACAAAATAATATAAACAGCTATTTAAATCTGTCATAAACATGAAAGCATGACCAGGTTTTCCCTTTTGAATCTAAGAGGCAGATCATGAGAGCTGAAGTGTTGAGATCTGGTTTTTAATTCAAGGCATTGCTTTCATCTTTCCTGTTACAACATCAGCAGCACGTTTGGTGCCTGTGCTTTATCACGTCTGTTTTCTTTAAACTGTTTAGGCAGTTACAGCTATGAGGAACCACAGATGTTTTTAGAGCATTACTCCAATAGATGAAGAACAACTTTGTCGACTTACTTTGAAAGTGGCAAATGCGTCTGAGGCAATGTCGAATGTGGACATCTCCACGTATCTGAAGAAGTCGTAGAATTGTTCTGACCACAGCGTGATTTTGGCCAGTGGCTCATGTCTGATGCACTCCCTCAGCATGATACCGCAGTTCAGTGCAATCTCTGGAGACTCATATCTGCATAAAATATCAACATATGGAAAATCATTTCTCATGTTGCATTGCACATGTGCGCACACAAGTGGCACATGGATGGATGGTTTCCAGAAACCCTGAAACAAGAACACAGTGAACCGCAAAATGTTTGGCATAATAATGGTATACAGTACCACAACGTATCATTAATAAAGGTAACAATTATTTAGTAAATATGGTATTTCTGCACAAATGCTCGTGCATACTGGGTGCACTGTATGTTTGACATTTCTTCTCAATTTTATGGCACTTATAACAACCATATCGTATCAACAAACAGGAGGGTAACGTCATCTAAAGATGTGCAACTCCTTTATATAAATGAAACCATTTTATCTTCCTGTCAGCAATTACACATAAAACAGACTTACAGTGTTTAAACAGAGTGTAACCTGTAGCAGCTATCCAAAGATCCTGCAGTTTTCAGGAAAGACAAAGCAGGGATAGTGACTGAGCCAGGTTCAAGCTTATGATGTTTACACTACTGATAATGAGGATCAATTCCACTGTGCGACACACAACAAGGGAAATCCTCATTAGTCCTATCACAATGGGAGTATGCGCACAAGATGTAAGTTCTGTCAGAGCACACTTTCCTGCAGACATTTAAATAGTTTCCCTTAGGATTAACTAAACAAACACATGGAACAGAAAGCTCCAGTCACATCAAGCTGTGCAATATAGGACGTGCCAATCTGAGAACTAAATGTTACACTCTGAAGCATTAAAATGCTGGAAAATGGGAACAGTAGTGCATCTATTCACCGTGCCCCTGGCACAAAATGACTGAGCCACGTGCCGCGTGCTTGGTTTTCACAAAACAGTTTTAAGAAAAGGTTTTTAAATCCTTTGGAGTCACTAGGATTTCTACACTTGCGACACAAAATATTCTCATATCTTCATCCAAGTCACAAAAACAGAAACAATCTGACAACACAAAAACAGTTGTGCTTCTCATGTGTTGTATAACCTCTCCAGTGCAGGTTTGAAAGGGTAAGTGAACTATTGAATCTGAGAAGTGCAGACTTCCAGTCCTATCTAACAGAAACACCTGACATTATGAGCACAGTGATTTGCAGGCTTATTCCATACTGGACTTTGCATGCAGCTTGTTGTACTCTTTAAAAAAAAAAAAAAAAAAACAGAAAAGTGTAATGGTTTGTGTTACTAGTAGCTGCTCTGTTACTGCAAAATGAGAGAAGGTGAAGGATAGACCAGGAGATCTCTGTAAGCGTGGATGAGGTGCACAGAAACAAGCCACCTTCCACCAGCAGCAGTAGCGGTTTAGCATGCCTTATACTGGTGTTTTTATAATCTGTAGTGAACTGGACTGCTTGTTCTATTCTTATTTTTCTTCTATAAGCAGCAGCTCTCATTTCCCTTTATGCTAGGAAGTTACTTGGGAAGTTCCTTGGTCATGTCAATACCATGTACTGTTAACAACAACAGTTCTAATTAAATAATGACATAGTCATGGGGGGCAGGATTTCTCTGCGTGCATGCTCTTACCCTTTAAGCAACATGAAGAGAATATTTTGCTGGGTGCAAAGATACTCCACCGTGGGTGTCCGAGTACCAATCTGACGCCTCAGGATGTTGTTGAAAATCTGAGCCACATCTTTTTTACCCTGGCGGTGACAGAAAAACACCACATAAAGGCTTAGACAGAACAGAAATGTACACAATAGAGAATTTATACATGAAGTCGTTTTACAGCAAGCTCTCTGGGTGGAAAGCCAAGAGGCAGTTGTAAATGTAAGGTGTGGTGCTTTATTGCATAACAGCTAATGAGCGGCTCGGAATCTGCTGCATTTTTAATTTTCTGCAGTGTGGCAATAAAACTTTGACGAAAGAGCCGTTCTTTTGAGGTTTAAACGCATTGACAGGAAACAGCACTAAACATGGGAGCCAAACACAGAGACGCTGTCGTATACTGGCAAAGCTGAACACATAATAAAAGTGTGCAAAGTTATCAGAAATGTCAAATCACTGTCACACTTCGATCTTGGACTCTTGTGCTTTGCAACTGTTCTCCAGACTTTTCTTTTGAGCAGTATGAGCGAGGGTAAAAGAGGAAGAAGGATCACACAGCACAGTGAGTCATACCATGATGGGGTGAGTCAGAGGGAAGACTGCAGCAGTTACCACACACCACTAGTCTGACATATTGCAGCGAGACACGAGTTTGCTCACATATCAAAACAGGAATGTTTGTCATGAATAGCAAGCTGTCAACCCACGTGTACTTTTTCGAAACATCCTGCTTTTTCCTTCTCATACGTGGTTCCTGCACCATTGTTTAAAAAACACAATGCTTTTGAAGACCTTTAAAAACAAGCAAACAAACAAAAAAAAACTACTACAGTACTTTTTAACCACAGTTAACAGTGAGTGAATTTCTGCAGATTTTGGACTGCTGGTCAAACAGAACAAGAACTTTAAAGCCATCAGATGTGGTTTGTACCATTTAATGTGTAGGGCAGCTACCAGTCTGTTCCGCATTAGGGAATTTTATATTTTTAAGCAATCATTTACAAGATGCATACTTAAATAATATTTTTACCCAAGTTTAGAAACCTAATTTAATTTGCCAACCTGAAAACTGTCGATTGATATTAAGTCATTTTGTCCATCCATCCATCCTCCAGCCTCTTACACTTATCGGGGTCGCATGGGGGCTGGAGCCTACCCCAGCTATTATAGGGCGAAAGGCAGGTTAAACCCTAGATAGGTTGTCCTTTAACACTAACACAGAGGCTATTTTATATTTAGTTTTATTTATTGCTTTATTTCATTTGATTGTGCATTTGCTACTGTGGATTACTGCAAAATAATAATCATAATCATAAGTTGGTGTAAATTTATTGCAGGTCCACTGTCACCACAATGATGACTAACAAAGAGAACTGACATCATTTATGATCTCGCACATGTGTCCGTCTGCATACACTTTTGTGTTTGGATGGGAGGGGTTTCGACCCATGGCGGATGCACTCCTGTGCAGTCCTCTAAACCCTGACTGCGTGTTGCTGGAAGCAGATGACACATGCTTCTTCCAAATGCCAATTGGTTGACAAGTAGACTGGAATAGGGAAGGGAGCAACAGCAGAGTTAATTGGGTACGTCAGAACCGCAAAAAGAAATCCAAAGATTTAAAAAAAAACAAAAAAAAAAAAAAACACACCACACTTTTCATAGATTTTAACTCTGTTTCACTTAATCTCTTTGTTTATTGGAATTTCACTCTTCTCCACAGCTGGCAGACGGACCAACAATAGCACAAGCAAGAGCGGTCCACACACCAGCTGTACCGTGCACTGTACACGGTCTCCATTGACAACAAAGCTCTCTGCTTGCAGACTGGACATCTCCAGAGCACCAGCAGACCACAAGCGCAATAATTTACATTTTTTATTTTCATTTACTGTTTCCGTTTTATGACTCAAAGTAAGGCACATATGACAACATAAAGTAATTAATAGGGTGGCACTGTGGCCTCACAGCAAGAAGGTCCTGAGTCCAATTCCACCATCAGGCTTCTTTCTGTGTGGAGTTTGCGTGTTCTCCCCGTGTTTGCGTGGGTTCTCCCCGGGTACTCCGGCTTCCTCCCACAGCCCTTATCAGGGGGGATAGGTTCATTGAAAACTCTAAATTGCCCATAGGTGTGAATGCGGGAGTGACTGTGAGTGCGAATGATTGTCTGTCTGTGTGTGTTGGCCCTGCGACAGACTGGCGACCTGTCCAGGGTGTACCCCGCCTCTCGCCCCAAGACAGCTGGGATAGGCTCCAGCGCCCCCCGCGACCCTGAAAAGGATAAGCGGCTGCGAATGGATGGATGGATGGAAGTAATTAATATTACTGTGAACTGATTTTAAACAAATTAAAAATGACACCTGAAACAGATAGTAGATCAACAAAGTTCCTAAAATAAATAACAAGAATGGGACAAATATTATGACTTAACGCTTTCAGATGATCAATGTCCATCCACTTATACTGACTGATTAATGTAGGCTTAATTCCTTGCTGTCAGTGAACAAGGTTAATGTTGGTGCTCTCTAGTTGGTTTAATTTTGCCTTCTATTCACATTTGCAGTGAGAAATAAAATGTCTCCACTCATTTTCAATCTTTCTTACCACCATTAGATTCCTCTACATCATGTGTGCTAAGTGCCAGAACTTACATGTCACGGTAAAGCTGCTAATGGCTGCTACCTGCAGATATTTTATTAGGTGTGCCCATGTAAGACACATTCTCGCAATGCATGCGTACCTTGGATAAATTGAGACCACTGTTCAATATCTACCACTACTTCTTGTTCTTTCAACTTCACATTAAAAGTCTCACCTCAAAGTCGATGAGTTGCAGGTCTGCTATCAGGGTGCTGAGTAATCCACTGTTGTAGAGTTCCTGGGCGAGCTGGGCCACTGCTTCTGTCTGGGGCTCTTTTTCATTAGTCCCATACAAGATCTCCTTCATGGCTACAAGACTCTTTGACACCTCCTCTGTAGCCTGAATACACAAATGAATCCAGGGCACAACATCAACACATCAGATTATTTCAAAGTTCAAAAGACTTCCTTCAAACTCGTGTCACTAAATACAGTAAAATCTCTTAGGTGAAGGATACTGCAGCTGACAGATGAAGAGATTCACCCTACCTTCTCTGCCTTTTTGTCCGAAATGTCGTGCTTCTCGAGCACCGTCATGCTGTCCTTAAGGTTCTTGACGATGTCCGCTGGCGACTTGTGGGACTTGCCAAAGGGGAAAGGCATGGTGGAGAGTTACCACGAGTGACCAGGCAGCCGACTGTCCACCTGAGGAAAGAAATGTAAAACAAAACCACCTTTCAGCTCAGGTACGATCACAGAAATGATGCAAGAGCAGACACAAAATCCTGAACAGGAGAAGTTTGCAGGGTTAAATACCGCAGAAACAGGAAATGTATTGACTGCTGCTGCACTTACAGGTGTGCATGGTAGCGGTAAATGTATCCCTTTACTTGTTATTGTATTCCAAGACAAGAAAAGATTTTTCTCATCTTATGAATTTGCATTTTTGCTCATTTCTGTCATGGGATAAGTGGACATGCTGTTCATGTCATCACTCTGGATTGAGCCTTTGATGAACTTATATTGTTATGCAACGTTGAGCTGAGAAGTAGAAGTTGCGTGGGGGCAGGGACGTGGTGCACTCCATATATCCTGTAACAAACACTAACCTATGTATCAAGTCCCTAAGAAGCTCTCAATACTAATAAAAAGTCAAGCTCATGTTAGTAATAGAAATAACTTTGTGGGAAGATTATGTTTTTTTAATGATGCATATCTAGATTTGACCTTAAAAGCTTCAATGAGCAGCTGTAAAAGCTTGTAAAGTTTTTTGGTCATTATTAGTTCATGATTAACTGTGCAATCAGCTTACTATGACACAGGCCCACATAAATGAAGACACCACCTCAGACCTTTGTATGCCCAACTCCTTCCCTTCAATAACATACCTAAACAGACACTAAGTTACATTGCTAAATATACTTTATCAATTCACATTTAAGTATGTAAACACACCCTTTGAGTCACAAATCTATAAAACTAAATCCTCACACGATATAGAAAAAACAAACACTAAAGACCCTACCAAGGCCATGGGTGATGCAATCGACAGATGTCACCATCTCATATCTCACTGCTGCTCCTGTTAAACTGTGTGACTTAGCAAGGACCCCTTTCTAAGAAATTCTCTGACCCACCCAACAACCTTAAATTCACAGGGCAGGGCAAAAGTCAAAGCTTCATGAATAATCACGAAGAGACAACACCAGGCCAGTAAAATGTAATCCCGTTCTCATGATCAGCTTAGCAGTAGGATACATAGAACGTATGCTGCACTTTTAGGACATATTTCCACTTAATGTTTGTGGAATTTAGTGACCTAAAGGTACAAATCAGGTACTGCCACCAACCTGTTTTCCAGCCAGGATCCTCTAAACTGTGCACACAAACCCTGGAGCTGTCACACACTTCCTCTTATATCTTGGCAGGGAGTCCACATTTAGAAAGCAATGCTGGAGCCAGGAATATAAAACCGAGCACCAACCAAAGTGGGGTGGGCAGGCTGCTGCTGTTGCCCACCATTCATATATGATGTGTCATGTGTGACAAAGCTGAAACAGGAGAGCCTTATGTTCCCCCAAGCGGATGGTTTTTGCTTGCTCACAGCTTCATTAATGTAGACGCTTCAGCTTCGCCAGGTGGTCAAATGCGTCTTTCGCGCAGGCTAATGCTCGCTAATGTAGGCAGCAGGAGCGCCTCTCTACTCCTGACCTGATACAGTACCAGTGACGCAAATAGGAGGGAAATACATATGGTGCGCTCAAAGTCGGTAGATCAGATCTAACCCGCAATGACTCCGGTACTAATCAGGAGTCCGAGTAATATTGTGCCAACAAATGTCAGCCTGACGTCTGTACAACCTGTCCTAACACAGACAAAAGAAGAAAGAAAAAAAATTAAAATCCAAACCCATGCGACCTCTCTTTGGGTAAATTAGCCCAGAAAGACTTGTCATGGCAAGTGACAGTGACACCTGACCTGTAAGTACCTACCAGAACACAAACAATACCTTGCCATAGAACAGCTCAACGTTAACCCCACCATGTCTCAGTCCACACAGCAGCGGGTGTCCTGCTATCATCTGAACGTAAGCTAGCAAACGCTACTCGCTGCTAGCGACTGCTAGTCCAGTCCCCTGATTTATTTACACACTCAGTCAAGCGATATATTAAACAAAAATATATTACACATACCAACACATCTATTTAATGGAAGTATTATCACTCGTACAACAACTTAACAGCTTATTGCAAACCTACGGCCCAATAAGCTGGGCAACATAAACCTGACAGTGAGCACCGCCCATCTGTTATCCATGCCTGGTTTGTGATGGTGTGAAGTCTGCCAACTTTGCGCAATATTAACAAAATGGTTACTGAATAACATGGAGTCTAGCAAACAAAACAGCGTTTGCCGCAAAGCTGGAGCAACATGTCACTTAGCTTTCTTTCATTTCTACCTGACAGCGAACTTTATTTGTTTGCAAAGTAACGTGGCCTGTAGTTTTTCAATCACAGTCCACCAAACAACGGTGCTACTGTAGCTGGCTTGTGAAAGTGTCTCTGTGTCTGTGTGCGTGCTGTCGACACACGGGAGGCCTCGGCAGGCCCACTGCTTACAAGCCTTTTCCAGCTGCCAAACCCTCATTTAAAGCTGCTAGCAGTTGTGGCAATATATTACCATTTCACCAGGTATCATAAGGTAAAAGCGGCTACGTTGATTAGCTAACTCGGCCTAACGTTAGCCAGGCCTGGCTGAGACTGCTCGCGTTAGTGCCGTGAAACCCATGCCTGGCTTTAGCAACTATCAGCAGTAGGCTAGGTTCAGCTAAAGCCTTTCCACTCGCTCAGAGCTGCTCAGAAAGCTTTACCTGCAAACCACAATTCATAGCATAATATTCACAACACAATACCTTGCAAACGGCGTTTTCACTCGTTTCTCCCGGTTTGTCAAGACAGCAAAAGGCAACTCAGGTGCTCCCCAGAACAAAAACCGCTTTGTTTTCCTTGCTGGTGTCGCCTCCCCTTGTTTGTACTCTTGTTAATTGTGCAGCCCCTGTTTCCTCCTAGTGCTTTCTCTGAGCCCGACTGGTAACGTTAGCAGAGAGCTGCTGTCACTGCAGTGTCGTCTAGCGCCTCCGGTGGTCGCCTCGTGCCAGGACAACAGTGGGGTTACACTACTACAGGGACACGCTAGATGATCGCACGAGGGCGCACTTACCCCATAGACCAGGGATCACCAACCTTTTTGAAAGTGAGAGCTACGTCTTGGGTACTGATTAATGTGAAGGGCTACCAGTTTGACACACACTTCTGAAATAACAAATTTCCTCAATGTAACTTTAATTATATGTTATCATTAATAATTAATGATATTCACCTATGTAAAGACACTGATTATGGCAACTGTTTCTGTGGAGACCAGCTAGCGCTGATCTAATATTTAATAATAAAAAAATTTTTATATATTATCTCTAACAAAATTATACCAATGCAATTGTGATTTTAAAAAAATAGCAACAAAAAATAAAAATAGATGCAGCTTACTGGTAAGTTGTTATAGTGGGCTATTTTTAGAACAGGCCCGCGGGCTACTCATATGTTCCTTGCGGGCTACCTGGTGCCCGTGGGCACCATGTTGGTGACCTCTGCCATAGACAGATCATGGGACCTTCTATAAAATGAATTGGGTAGAACCCCCAGCGACAATATGCCTTCAAATAAATATAGGTATGAGGTTTCAGCTTAAAAGCACTGATTCCTCTAGCTGCAACAACATTTCACTTGCACTGAACGAAATGAAGAGGATTAAGCAGCTGCTAGCTTTAAACTCTGTTTTTCTTCAGAACGTGTAGTAAGGCTTCACCTAGAGCTGGAAGTTACATGTCAAGACTGAAAGAGAAGGCTGTTTTCTAAACAAGAGAAGCCTTGGGTGGAGGATAGTGGCTGGATATGTGGCTGACTATCAAAAAATACTTGCAGCAAATACGCCTGCACCTGGCAGCTCTATGACTTTGGTAGAAAGTTGAAGACCTTGGTGCTGGCATTGGAGTTGGCCTTCTGACAGCTGAGGGTCAACATAACCTAAATTTTTGTTTTTCTTTGATATAACTATGCAGGTGTCTTCTGGACCCCTCATCAAATATTGTCTGCTTATGCTGACAAACTTCTAACAATATATGAAACCTTGTTTCATCATTTCATCAAACGTTCATTATCATCAGATTTGATCTTAACCTGTAAACAATTAACTGAGTAAAGTCAATTGCAATGTAAAATTCAAAGCAACTACATCACCCAGATTGTTTGAATACCCACTACCCACCGAGAACACTGATGGGATTGGCAGTCCTGCATTTTCAAGCCCACAAGTACATACATGGTGCAAGAAGCCATCAAATGATGGGCCTACTACTGTGGTCATGGGATGGACATGGACAGCAACAACACTCAGGTAGGCTGCGATGTTTAAACAGTGCTCAGAAACAGGAGAATTACACTCCAACCTGCAGTCTGAACCACTGATACAATACAAGATGGATAGATGCTCTCATGTTGTTCATACAAAACTGTGATCCTACCATCGGACTGCTGCAGAAATTGAGACTCATCAGACCAGGTGACATTTTTCCAGTGTTATGTTGTTCAGTTTTGGTGGCTCGTTCAAGTTGTACCCTCAGTTTTCTGCTCCTAGCTAACACCCGGTCAAAAATTGATGTTCTGTACATTCAGAGATTCTCTTTCGCATTATTTCTTTAAATAACTGGTTATTGGAGTTATTGTTGCCTTGTTATTCCTCAGAGCTGTATTTGGCCATTTTCCTCTGACTTCTGGCATCAAAAAATGGTTTTCTCACAGAGAACTGCAACTCACTGGAAGTTTTCTTCTTTTTTTTCAGACTATTCTCTGCAAACCAGATGGATGTGTGAGAAAATCTCTCTCAAAGGATTATTTTCCCTTTGTATTTGCCACTGTTTGCCATTAAACACTGGAAAAAGATGGATCTGTAATATCAAAACTCTTTTACTTAACACCTTATTTAACACTTTTGTTGTAACTGTGTGACAACAGCCCCACAATGGCTGCAAAAACCCCTCCCTTTAAAAATACAGACGCCTACTTAATGCTTCTCTGAGGTTATGATCTGATTGATGTATTTGGATTGATTGCCATGTGTTACACCTGGCCTCGACACCAGCTATCTACTGGTCACTTGCCAAAGGCCGAGCCTCCTCCTCATCGTCCTCCTCTGGTCGGACCCTGTGTGAAGGTTATTACTCACTTCATGCTGATTAGGTTTGGGTGAATAGCGCTCTTTGTCCGGCCTCGATTCCCACGACCCGGCATTCGCCTGGCAGTCGCGTGGCTCTGAAACAAGGGCTCCCACTTTAGTGGACCCAAAAGGTAGGAGGACGGGGAGGGAGACGGTGGACGGGGGGGAGGGGACATCTGGTCAATCTGACATCTGCTCGCAAACAGTTAACAGCAGATGTCTCACATTTTAAAAACACCGAATGTGATCAAAGCAGGCTAAATACACAGCGAGTTTTCCCCCCCTCTTCTGCCTTTCCACAGACGTACAACCTCTCCCAGTGAAACCAGCTGCTGCTGAAGACATTCAGAGGATTTTTAAGGATATGAATATGAACTATATAACAGGTGACAGAAATATATTCCCAGGTGATTTGTCAGCTTTTTTGTGTCGTCCCGTGAGTTCTGAGGAAATAGGTTTGGTCTTTTTTGCAGGTAGTGTAATGTTGCCCTTGAATAGAATAGACATGGGGGTCCCGGGAGTAAAGCACGGTAATTGCACACTCTTGTTCATGCCTGGGAGAAGAGGAAACTGCAGTTTTTTTGGTGTTGTTGTCGGGTGAAGAGGGTGGAGAGAGGGGGTGTAGCGCAATGGTTTCAGGCTGGACATCTGTCGCTTGTGAGCTTTTTTTTTTTTTTTTTTTTTTTTTTGGCCGGGTTTTTTC
>VURO01035386.1:8504-19614 GCA_015108175.1 Pelvicachromis taeniatus | reverse complement strand
GGAGTAATGACAAAAAAAATCAATTGATATTTTTAGCTTTTAAATATAAGCCTTTGAATAACATGCGCGGTATAGAGTTTAAAAAAAAAATCTATCAAAAGTGTGCAAATGACAAACACTTCTAATTGTATATATGTGTGTGGAGTAGCCCTTTAACAAGACCTAAATAGTTTTAGGTAGAAATAATCTTAATCTGATTATTCTTCTTCCTCAGGTTTGTCAATCCAAACATTTAACAAAGACTTCAAAAATCTAATATAAAGAAATTAAACCACTTCCTCGAGCCATAATTGTGCCAACAATCCCAAACCCATTTTGTAAAAGTGTTTCGTGTGCTAGGAGCTGAAAAGTAAAACCTGACGAAAAGCTTTTTTTTACGTCTAATATTACACTTCCGTGCATATGACATTCCTCACATAGATATCCTTACATTAGATAATGTTTATATTAAAAGGAAAAAACATTAAAATGACTTTATAAGAGGAACTAACACCCCCTTCCCCCATTGACCTGCTATTCAAAATCCACACACACGTTGACCTGCAATCCAGTGCACGGTACACTGACACAGTTATGTAAAAGTAACCGAATCGTTAAAAAGCCGCCACAAATCCACTGCGAGATGCCCGCAGAGGGCCTATTTCACAAAAGCTAACATTTATCTGCCTGTGTGACTGAACAGAAAACATTTAACAGGTATTTTTTGGTTTTAAAAGTACAATAAGTAGAGCAACCCGGTGTCCGCGCATGCGCAGACCGGGTTTTTGTTATGCAACTTATTTTTTTAGCTCGTCAATCTTTTTTGCTAAAACGAAAGGGCGCAAATGAAAGCAGACCGACCTGAGCTGTAGTTAGAAAAACCCTCTCCCTGGTCGTCTTCAGCGAGGTGTAAAACCAAAATCGACACGTGAAAATCGTCCACTGATAACGTTCAGTATTCCTCAATGGGAGCAGCGCGTCAGACGGCTTGACACAGTAGTGAACGGATCCTCCCCGGTTCTCTCCCGCACAGGCTTATCAGCGAATCGCAGAGCCCGACTCGCGACCTCAATTCAGACTCCTCCCTGTGCGTTTTTTGATTGGCTGGAGGAAAGGGGTTTCCATGGAGAGCGTGACGGAATTGCAGTAGCGGATGTTCATTGGCCTAGAGCGCTGTCCGTCGTTTTATATAAACAAGTCTTTGACTGCACGTGGAATCTCATGTTGTATGAGAGTGGGGCAGTTACGACTGCGTGAGTAGCAGAATGCAAATCAACCTATCAAATGTTGAACTTACATAAATGCGAAAAATGCAACGAGGAAATGATGATAACAGGGCGAAAAAAGTGTTACAGAAAATGAAAGTCAGTCTAAATGTTAGGAACTCATTTCGGGAAAGTAAATGCAAGTTTATCGAGAGCACGAGCAGCGTGATTGCTGTTGGAAGCCGTGAAATGTTTCACCCGTGTGACCTTTTCAACACGAGCTCAAGCATCGATAATGCAGTAAAAGTGTTTATCGAATCAAAGGGACAGGTCTGTGGTGGGGCAGCTAGACACATTTTCCACACTTGCTTGCGTCACACCTATTTCTACCCTTCAGTTGTGGCTTCCTTTCAGAGACCACAGATAAACCATGCCCACATATATTTGTTAGTTAACGTGCAGGTGTGTATCATATGTCATGCAAACAAACCAAAGCAAACGGCCTGTACGATTGCGTCATTATACTTTTTCAAATAAAAGATTTGCTGTCTTTTATTACTCCTTACATTTTTTTTTCAATGGGCTGCTATAAACGGGACTCTATGCCAAGCTTATTCGTCACTGTTTTTCTGGAACTGGACAGTACCTGCTGGATATTTTTTCCCACAAGCTGGTATGCTAGCCACAACACCATATTTTCTCTTCTCTAGCCAAGATCCTCCACAGAGCAGTTTATCTGCGTAAGAAGGACTCTGAGGTCTGTAAATGCTTGTCAAGTGGCAGCCACCCACCCTGGCTCAGGTAGCAACACAGCATGCGAAAGCTTGCACTCCTTAGAACATGTGAGAACGAACACCCTCCTTCTCAGCCTACACTTTGTAAAGCCCCTTCTATGATAGCAACCAGAGCCCAGCATGTGAGGCTCTCCTGTTGGCATGTTTGCTTTGTGTTTTTCTCAGGACATCTTTGGTTATAAGTGTAGGTGGATCTCACTCTGACTCTCTGTATAATTAGACTGATTCATGGATCACCCCTCCTTTCCACTTCTTCCTGTCTATGCGCATTTGCTGGCAGTGGGGACAGGCTTGGAGATCCTGTAGGTGGGTGGAAGTCCATAAACAAGAGTGAATCATGCGTGTCATCGTGTATCGCTTCATCTGCTTTGACTGTTGTTCATGATTATCATTCATTAATATCCCCACATTAAACTACACAGTTCATATTAGCCATTTATGTGCTTTTAAATTTTGAAAGATGTATAAATTTGAATTCTTAAAGATCAAGAAAAGGAGCTATTAGGGCTTTTAGATCTGGAAACAGAGAGGAAATGAGAATAGTCCAGAAGGAGGTATGGAGAGAGATAAGGAGGGGAAAAGACAATTACAGGAGGAAGCTGGAGGATCAGCTCCAGCAGAGCAACACCAGAGTTGTGTGGAGAGGACTGAAAACCATCACCGGACGGAGTGCAGCGAGCCGAGAAGACCCAGAGTCTGGAGACCAGGTATGGGCTAATAGATTGAACCAGTTTTTTTTTTTTTAACAGGTTTGACTCAGAAGCCTTTCCCTCCCCCATCCACCAGAGCTCTTCTCATCTCCTTCACACCTCTTTGCAAACCCCCATAGTACCGGGGACAACAGTTGCACTTTGCCTGCCCCCTCTTTCCCTTAATGACTCTACTGTCCCTTACCCTCATGCCAGTCATCAGGAGTCACCCATCCATACCCTACACTGGAGCCTCTCTATCACAACTGATAGAGTCAGACCACTTCAGGCCCATTGCCCTCACTACACATCCGATGAAGACCATGGAGAGGATCATACTTCACCACTTTCGCCCACTAGTCGGCAGAGATCTAGACCCGCTGCAGTTTTCAGTTATAACACAGACACTTGCCATCTCAGACAACACCGCCATTGTGGGTCGGGTGTTGGAGGGAAACGAACTGGAATACAGGGGGGGGGGGGGGGGGGGGTTCATCACTGACTTTGTCAGCTGGTGTGAACAGAACCATCTTCACATCAATGCCAGGAGACGAAGGAGCTAGTGATTGTCTTCAGCAAGAAGTCCTTATTACACCAGTGAACATCCAGGGTTTGGACATTGAAACAGTAGAGGAGTACAAATACCTGGGTGTTCACCTCAATAACAAACTGGTCCACAAATACAAATGCACTTTAAAAAAGGGTCTAAATCGTCTCCACCTGCTACAGCGGCTGAGATCCTTTGGGATAAACAGGACTGTTCTAAGGACATAAGGGAGAAGCGGATGTTGTCTAAGCTACCATCCATCATGGACAACACCTCCCACCCCCCGCATGAGACTGTAGGAGCACTGAGCAGCTCGTTCAGCAGTAGACTTTTACACCCACAGTGTAGGAAAGAGCGCTACCGCAGGTCATCGTTACAGGCAGCTGTCAGACTGTTAATTTCTCTGTTAATTTTTATTTGTGCATACAGATTTCATTTTCTGCTGGAAAATGAAACCACAGCAAACCTTCTAAAAACTGCAGTACCCCTGACTGCCACATGGACTGGCTCCAAAAGCAAATCACTATATGATTAGTGATTTCTCTCATGTGAAAATGTCACTGAATCACTGACATGAATCAGTGTGTGACACTTTCTATGGCTTTTACTTGGCTTGGAATAGAGTCTCACTTACTGGGTTTAGGGGGCTAAACTGATGCAGAAATCATAAGCAATTGTTTTGGAAAGTGTGAATCAAAGGCAGAGTAGGGTCAGAACCAGTAGGTTTTCCCCTTGTGCTATTTTAATGTGAAGTGAAAGAATAATTCTGTATATCATTATATATACAGGTACTTCTGAAAACTAGAGAAGATGAAGTCCTTTGAAAATTTATAGTTGTTGTTGTATTGCGACTCTAGGCCATACATCTCTTCAGAAGTGCTGCCATTTTTACTGATCCTTGGAACACAGGTGCTACACCTGTTCATTTCTGGAGTTCTCCACTGTCTCTCTGTGCTTTTTTTGGAGCGTTTCTAATGGAAGTATATGACAAACAGTGTGGCTTGTGCTGTGGTGCAACCTATCTAAGAGGTTTGTGCTTTGAATTTGGTATGACAAATTCTACTATTTTATTAGTCTGATACTTGGCACCAATTTGTCTGTGTATTGAACTTATATACTTTATTAATGCAGCTTGCTAACATGGCTAGCTAGCCTTAGTTGATAACATAGCAAGCCACCACCCCATATAAATATGGTCACATTTGTTTCCAGAAAAACTACCATGGTGGCAGGACTAAATGCTAATGTTGAGCCTCGAAATATATTTAATATAGTTTATATAATCTTTAATCTACAGTCTGTGGTGTAGTGTGGACTGAAGTCATCAGTTTTACTAATTATATAATATACAGCCGCTAAACAAAGTTGTTTTCTTTACAAATGTGAGGAGAAAAAAAGTCACTTTTTCACATTTTAATAGTTGAAAATGTGAGTATACACACATGTACATACACTACCAGTCAAAGTTTGGACACACCTTCTCATTTAATGGTTTTTGTTTTCATGACCGTTTGCACAATCCTGGCATTCGATGAGTTTTGGGCTCAAATCTGAAGTGCTGTTATCTTGTGATTTGTGAGGTTGGTCACTCGGATGAATTTATCCTCAGCAGCAGAGGGGACTCTTTGTCTTCCTTTCCTGGGGCGGTCCTCACGTGAGACAGTTTCGTCCTAGCTCTTGATAGTTTTTACAACTGCACTTGGGGACACATTCAAAGATTTTAGCAATTTTCCAGACTGAGTGACCTTCATTTCTTCTTACTTAGCTTATTAGTTCTTATTATAATATAAATTCTAACATTTGTCAAACAAAGCTGTCAGCTGTGTACCAGCCTGACTCCTGCACAACACAACTGATCGTCCCAACCACAATAATAAGGCAAGAATATCCACACATGAACCCTGACAAAGCACACCTGTGAAGTAAAGACCATTTTAGCATATAAGTAACCGGAAGCAGAGAGCTGATTGCTTCATCATCCAGAGGAAGAACAATTATTGCACTCTGCTGCAAACTGAACACAAAATGAAACTGTCTCTGAAAGTCAGATAAGAATAAAACCGCTCTTGTTATTGGCAGCCAGAGCAACTGTTCTTTTTTTGTTCTGTGGACACAAAGCAGATTACAGGTATGTTATTTACCCAAATTGTAGACAAAACTTTGAAACTATATTTATTAAAAAAAAGCCGATCTGGAAATTTGTTGAAGGTGTATCCAAGAAGTTTCTTTTTGGAGATTATCTTCCATGTGTACTTTATATCTTATGTTTTCACCCAGTATACACAATATCTGACACTGCCTATATGCCCTACAACCAAAGCTTCTACAGGTTACTGTATTATGTAACTGCAGTGAAGAACAACACACATACAGCAGATGAGTCACACAGAGCACTCATTGTAGCCTGAGTGAAAGAGAATCAATAATTGATGATCCTTGGAGGTAGAGACTTTGTTAGCCCACAGAGCAAAAATAAAAATCAGTCCCTGAATCATCCAAACAGCAATAAGGAGCCGTTCAGACACAAAAGGAGCTTCATGATGAGCAAGGTGGCATTTATAAAAAAAAATCCCCTTGTTGTCCTCTAACTGTGGAGAAAGGAGGTGAAAAACAGCACTCCTGACATCTGCAAGTTTTATGGCTGTTTTATGTAGCTTTTTTTGGTTTTCACGATAAGAAGCCAAATAATACCGTCTTAGAGGATAATTTAACAGCTAATTTCACTGGTGGAAATATTACACAACTTGTATATTACTTTATTTTTAAACTAAATAAAAGCTAAAGCAGTATTAACAGCAAGTCATTTTCCTATAGCTGTTTTTGAATGTTTTTTTTTTCAATGCAGCCAAGAGCCATTTTCCTACTAAAACATGTTTCTGCAGTGGACACACATCAGAATGGGATGATTTATAATGCACAAACTGGTCTACATAAAAGGTTTCCTGCAGTTTTTGATAGAGAGACCATCACATTTTTCTACAATTTCAGAGGGAAACCTTGTTCCCCTTGGATATTTTTCATTTAAATTAAAATAGAGAAGAATATTAAGTAGTATGAGTAGCCTTAACCACATACAACTCTCAGAAAAGGGGGAAACTTCCCTTATAACTAGACTCGCTCATCTCTAGATGTATATGAACTGGTTTGACTTTTATATTTTCTAGCAAAAATAGCTGTCGAAAATAGGCCTGTGTATATTTCTGGTCAGGAATCAAAAAGCTATCTTGCCTCCTAGAAGGGAAAATAAAAAATAAAAAAAATCCATAGGCCTGTGTAGGCGCAGAAGTCACTCAGCCCACATTGAGCAGCAAAATAAAAAAAGACCACAGACAGAAATGCAGCACAGTGGAAAATAAATTTAATAAAACTCCTATGAAAACAGAAACCAGCAAAACATTAAAAGCCTGTACATTTGACAATATCCAGTGTCTGAGACTTCTGAAGGCAGGTAGTGCAAAATGCAGCTGCATCACACATAAACCAGCAGGCAAAACCATTACAGGCTTGGGCCCGGGACCAATGTTTCATATGATTAGATATGGTTCATATACTAGGATATTGCACAAAAAAGAAAAAAAGAAAAAATCCAAACAGATGCAGATGCTGGTAGAGCACCATATTTTGAAACAAGGAAATAGCTTTACATTGCAGTGTAATGTCCCTACTGATAAATCCCACCCACACAGGCCCGGACTCCGCCCACATCTGCTTGTATGAAAACAAAAGCCCCTTTCAGAAACGCACTTCTTTCTATTAACCTGTGGGCACCTGAACAGGCCACCTTCATGTCTGCTCACTTTACTGGAAAAGGTTGAGAGAGCAGTCTCACCAGAAGCATTTGCGTATCATTTTTAACACTTCATTCAGTCACATGACATAACTGGGCCTGTCTTTCAAGAATCCTTGTGAGTTGCTCCACCAGTAGAGAATGCCCTTAAACGATGGATTTTCATCCTTGCCGGTCCAGAAGACACATCTTCCCCAATGGAGCCTGTGTGGGAGGGGTGGGGGCAGCTCACTCAGCAGTACCATGCAGCTTGTCTCACTGACAAGGAAGTCAGTAATGTTACTCATCCGATGTCTGAAAGGGGCTAAATACATTTAAATAGAGCGGCACATATCTGCACATTCAATGGAAACAGACTGTTAAAAATACAATAGAAAAAAAAAAGAAAAAAGAAACTGCTAAACATTTTTTTTTCTTGGTTTGGTCCTACCATGTTAAAAGCATCGGTTATTTCTCAGTGTACTTGTCGTGGTGGCTGTAATGCGTTGAATTCTTTAAAAAGGGGGACAATCCGGGGTAGTGATAACTGGCAGGCGATAACACTTTGGCCAACAATGCTTTCGATTTGACAAAGAGACGGCGCACGTTGTCAATTCAGAATAAAATAAACTAGAATAAACTGTTTAGTTTATTAAAAGACTATTTAAAATCTCTTATATATGCCTCTCTATAAACATTCCAGTGTTCAATGGTCCAAGTGAAGTGAGATTCAGACAGTGGACCGCTAGGCTCACAGCATCTCTCTCATCAGTCCTTCTCTTTCATCATTTCCCTCAAAAGCTGACTTTGTGGACTTATACTCTGGCACATCCACATCCTGGGATAAATTCGTAAATGGCAGAGGAAAAAGAAGCGTCCGAAACGATACAATCTTCCTGAATTTTCTTTTAGGCACACTAAGATGGGAAGCGAGTGTTAAGATGCACTTCCCGTGGCGTGGCGCACACTGCTTTAAGACACAGAGTCAAGTGGGTTTTTTTTCTTGTCCATTTCATTCTGTGCTTTCTGCACCCATTTCTTATCTCAGCTCTACTTAAAACAAGTTCAGGGGTGCGGGC
The DNA here is from genome assembly GCA_015108175.1 of Pelvicachromis taeniatus. Classification (NCBI taxonomy): domain Eukaryota; kingdom Metazoa; phylum Chordata; class Actinopteri; order Cichliformes; family Cichlidae; genus Pelvicachromis; species Pelvicachromis taeniatus. Next base: position 11,555 of record VURO01035386.1, on the reverse strand, counting down.
ACAATATGCCCCCCCCGTCAGCGTCTGTTCAGGCAGAGTTTCAAGTCCATCTGACATAATTCGGCCACTCCTAAACTTTATTTTGTTAGCCAGTAGTTCAGCCTGTTCTGGGTGGAGTTTTGTCTGAGAAGGTTAAGCGTGGGCACAGTGGGTGCTTCACTTCCCTTCCTTTGGCTGCGTGCTCCATCGGCTTTCGTGCCTGTGCAAAATCTGCAATGACGTTACCCACCGTGATTCCACTGAAATGTCACAAGACCATGAATGAAGATGGTTCACGGGGCACCGTGCCAGTGTGATGCAAGGCGAGGAGGGATACAGCAAGTAAGGATGCAGAGTAGCTTAACTGAAGAATGTAGGGGGCAGGTTTATTCTGTATGTACAGTACAGGAGGGGGGCGACTCTGCTCAAGTTTTGGATATTCTGCTAGATTCCCTTCTTTAAAATTAGGGTCTCTGTCACCCTGTCTCCTTGGCACATCCTGCCCCTTCCCTCACAGTGTCCTCTTGGCACCTCTCCCCTAGCCTTTGAATGGTTACAGCTGCCCTAAGACCGGTTGTCTTTGGCCACATTGTGGGCCATCCAGTTGACTTTGGTTGTCCAGCTCTCTCTCAGGGCTTCATCAAACTTCTGGCGGAACTGCTTGAGGGCCTCCTCATCAGTTTTACCCAGAGCCAGGGAGTCCTGAAGAGGGGGCAGAAAGTAAGACAGGATAAGTCATCAGGGCAAGAGGATCAAGACGAATCTCCCTGCATACACGTTGTTTAAAATGTTATAAACATGTATTTGTAGAGTACCAATTTGGAGAATATTAATATTTTTATAAAAAGATTCTACACTGAAATCTGGAAGACAAATCACCCCCATATGAATTTACTTTATGATGACATAATGCTAAAAAAATATCAAGGTTTAGGGAAAAAAAATAATAAATCACTGAATTACTGACACTGAAGGAAAATGTTGGCATCATGATTTTTATGGAGGTCCTGAAATTCTAAGCAGCTCTTTTTAAAGATGATTTATGGAAATGAAAATTAAGGGTAGGGGTCTAAAAAGAAAACAGGATGATAGGAATGCAAAGCTAAGCTAAAATATTTGGCGAATCTTTACAAAACACTGTGATGTTGGCGCATTCCACCACTACAACACTATATCTATTCATGCATACGGTGACAGAACTACAGTCTTTGTGCTCTCCTTGCATCTCCACTTGTAACTGTCGTACCTTTAAGTACTGGATGTCTTTAACTGAGGTGAGCTCAGGTAGTCCAGCAGTCAGCATGAGGGCAAACAGCGTGATGAAGAGGTTGCCATTCTTCCTCAAGATTAGATAGGCCTCCTCACAGTACTGCCGGAAACTACAGGAGCACACAGAGACAAACACACGTTAGTCATTTTGGAATACGGTTTCAATTACTTATTTGCTCTCTAATCATGTCTACAAACAAAAAAAATACAACAACATTCGCCTGCATTCTTGCTCTACCCTCCTGAGCTACAACCACCCATGCTAACAAAGTACACATGGTGAAGTCAGTGATAGTGGTTCAGAGTTTTTGTTTACAACGTTTGTTGCTAGCAACACAAATGTGTCAGAGCTAAAGGGGGGGCCAACACGCTCTTTGTAACGTGACACACTTCCTTTTCATCATGCAGTGACTCGCTGCACTCTTGACTTTGTTTCTTCTTGTAAGGAGCATTTTGAATCCACCTTTTTCTTTGCAGACTTTTCAAGGACGCAATCACAGTTGCTCTTCTGGCTTTATTAAGAGCTTGCAGCATGATTTATTTATTTATTTTTAAAAAACACCACAAAAAGACACCTCCAAAAAAAGAAAAAAAAAAGAAAAATGTTATATCTTGGGGTCTAAACAAAATTTTCCATCCTTACACTCCCTTTGGGCTCAGATTACTACTTCTCTTGATCTGGAGGGAAAGGATGATCTACGTGCCAACTGGCACATTTTGTACATAATGTGCCAGATCTTAAACCACAACTGACGCAGCAATGCTCTGCTACTCCACTTTTTTTTCTTTTTTTTTTTTTTTTACAGTATGTTTTGCTGAGTGATAAAAGCTCATGCTCACATCATGCAGGATGTGAATCTCTGCACTGCTCTTCAACAGCACCCTGCTGTGCAGATTAGTTGTTGGACAGCTTAGTTCAAATGTCACTTCAGCATACTGGGTCTTATGCATGCAGACATGTAGTAATTGTAATTAAACATTTAATTCCTTGGACTGGTCATTAAGCTCTTCAGTAGTAATAAAGACATTACTTATCTGGTTGGTTAATTTATTGCTCAGTTATAGTAACTTCAGCTGCAGAAACATTGGATGTTTCACAGGACTTGTTTCCAGGCATCTACCTTCTTGTGGGACAGTTACGAATGTAGCTATGCATATAGGCCACAATAACAGATTACTATACCACACGGGTATTTCCACTTCACAAAATGAATCATCTACTTGTTCCACAACAGATCAGAACTTTGTAAACAACAGAGCAGAAGCTTTGCTGGTATTGCCTCGTAATGCCTTTTTGCACGCCACCGCCAACGTGCACCTCATTCTGCAAACACAATACATGCACCATTCCATGTGACTGCCATGTCTGAGCTTAGGTATCATTATCAATGAGCAAACTTAATGTAGTATCAAACCCATATTTTTTCTTGACTTAGCAGCAGCAGCTCTGCACAGGTTTTTTCCTTTTTTCTTTTATTTAGCAAAAGAGAAAGAACCAGCAACAACAAACAGTTACCAGAGCAGCTTTTAGATTACTGGTGGAGAACGTAATACCTTACATGGATTGTTTCTATTATATATGGATTCACCAAATGTCACATAATAGAATAATAAAAGTAGAAAGCTGCATCCTTTCACTGAGCACATTTCTGCTGCTCAGAAGCACCTGCTGTTCACTGAATCTATACTGCCAACTGCTGGAGGGAGAAGGTACTGCACCAACACTGCTGAAGAAGCAGTGATGTCATTTCTATGTTGCTGTAACCATTTTTTTTTTTTTTTTTTTTTTTTTTTTTGCAGACC
>VURO01035385.1:0-11071 GCA_015108175.1 Pelvicachromis taeniatus | reverse complement strand
TTGCACAAAGGAGCAGGTATCGGTCCTGCTGATTGGTTGTGGACCTTCTACGGCCCTGTCCAGTTCTCCGAGAATATCAGCCAGTCTCCTGAAATCTCCTCCATGTTCTGGAGATTGTGCTGGGAGACACATTAAACCTTCTTGCTGCAGCACGTGTGGATGTGCCATCCTGGAGAAGTTGGACAACCTGTGCAACTTCTGTAGGGTTAAGGAATCGCCTCATACTGCCAGTAGGGATAATTACTCAAGCCAAAACTAGCACGAGTAGAAAACCAGCCAAAAAACATCAAGAGGGGGAAACTTGCAATGACCTCCAAATGTAAAACCAGTCCTGTTTTGAGGGTTTTCTAATTGTTGCCACTTTAGTGCACCTGTCGTTAAGTCCATGAACACCAATACAGCTGAAAGTGATTGACAATGACCTCAGCTGCTTAACCAACCAGGAAATTATCAGACAGGTTTAATTAATTTCATGCCAGGCCCAATACAGTAAGTGTTCCTTTAATTTTTGCATATATATATATAAAAAAATATATATGTATATATGAAAATATAGTAGCTTGTGTGTGTGTTTTTATGTGTGCCTGCATGTGTCTGAGACTGCAGGAGGTAGAAAGGTGTGGGGGTAGATCAATAATAATCAGCTGGAAGTTCACCCAACAGTGACTCTACACACACACACACACACGCGCACACGCACACACACTCTAATGTGTACACAAATACATGCACAGCAGCACTCAAAAACCAATCCATACACCTTGTGACACTGCATTGTAACCCAAACTATAGTGACAACACTGAAATGAAGGCAACCCACACACAGATTCACACGCACACACTTAGAACTACCTCAAACAAAAATGCTTACTCATACTCTTAAAGTACCGCTTCAAAAATGCATGCATCTAATCTCATTGATTTTCCATACACTTCAGCGCCTTCATCTTTCTCTACCTGCTCCACACGCTCAACCTTCACTCTGCACCAATGCCTCTGATTTCTGTACCTCTTCGAAGTGGTCTTGATGATTTCAGAGACTTTCTGCATGTAATCGGTGGCGAGTACCACGATCTCTTCATCTTCTGAAAAGTTGTCATGGAAAATTCTGTCCAGCAAACGTTTCCAATGAAGCTGCAATAAGAAGAGGAAGGGTGGTTTAAATCATATGCAACCATACAGATTAACCTTTTCAGTCCCAGTACAGATTTATTTAGTCAGACGTGTCTATATTTTTCATTTCATTTCATTTCAATTTATTTTATTTCTTTTATTATTAAATGCATAAATGGATTTGGATCATACTATGGATAAATACATGGGACTATTACTGTTCCAAGTCAAAGTAGGCCCTTGTCAGCCACTCAGTCCAGCCAAGAAGAAAAGAAGATATTTGGTGAGTGTTTTGTGGTTACTGACCATTTCCAAGCTGAACAATCAGTGATGCCCAGGTCAGCAAACAAGGATTTTATTTAGGTGATACACCAACGTTGGTGGAATTTCAAAGGGACTCTGGGCCCTCTGGTGCAGGTAGTAAAGCTAAAATGAAAATACTTCTCTATCTGTAACTAAAGTTTCTTTCAAATAAATATAACTGTCAAATGACATCAAGCATCCATTATGAATGTATAACAAAAGTACAGTGTTACAGTATTGCTTTAACTAAGTGCTTTTAATAATGACTAGTGTTTCAAACATTGTTAATTAATGTAAGTGTTGGTTTGGGGAATTACTGACCATGTCCAAACCAAACAAAGTGAATAGAGGCCACTTGACAACTTTATAACTGCTAAACTATACCTACCAACCTAACATATTCTTCATACACATATAAACTTGAGTGAAGTTTATATGTGGAACCCCATTCCATGAAGCTCTCTATGCGCTGTTCTTAAGAGCATCTGAAGGCCACATTAAGTTTGGAGGTCTCTAGTCAATGACTCTGTAATTTTAATTTTATGAGGCCTACCACTTTGAGTTGCTGTTATTCCCAGTGGCTTCAACGTTGTTATAATACCACGAACAGTGGTAGGAAATTTCATGACTTGTTGCACAGGTGGCATCCTATCAGAGTACCACACTGGAATTCACTGAGCTCCTGAGAATGACCCATTCTTTCACAAATGTTTGCAGAAGCAGTGTGCATGCTTAGGTGCTTGATTTTATACACCTGTGGCCATGGACGTGATTGGAACACCTGAATTCAATTATTTAGATGGGTGAGTGAATACTTTTGGCAATAAAATATATGAAAATAATTATTATTTACTCTATATGTTAGCCCTGCTACAGACTGGCAACCTGTCCAGGGTGTACCCTGCCTCTTGCCCTAAGACGACTGGGATAGGCTCCAGTCCCCCGCCCCCCGTGACCCTGAAAAAGGATAAGCGGGATACCGTATATCTTCTAATTATGGCCCGGGTGTTTATTCAAAAAGTTATCCGGCTGGCCCGGTATTTTAAAACGGACCGGCGGTTATTGGAAACAGGCTTTTATTCCCTTCTTGGAATTGTTGCGGACGTGAGAGGGAAAGATGACCCAGGCGCCGTTTTTAGACTGAGATGAAAAGTGCATTTACTTACAGTGCTCCAAAACATATTCCAACAGTTCACAAATAATGCAGTTCCCAATTGTGCTCCTCCTTGTCTGTAGTAGCCCAGTCCACAAGAGGTGCTCCTCGAAACTTCTCTCCGCCCAACTCTCCTCAAGAGGAAGTAAAAGTTAGCAGGTTCGTTAACCGACAGCTGCAGTTCAGTGTAATAATCCCACTTCAATGGTCGCCGCATCCAGCTTAAATGCCGCTGGTCGTAGATGACGGCTGATTGGAAACAGCTGGCCGAGTGATGGAGGACCAAGACAGCGCGGAGGGTTTTTTTTTTGAGCTACGTTCCAGTCACACTCTATACTAGTTGGTGGCGGTAATGCACCATTCAGTTGTTTGCCAACTGTCAATAAAATTTAAAAAGGAGAAGAAGAAGACAGCTGTTCCGATCCTGTGCCTTTTGCTTTCTTGTGCATGCAAATTCAGGTGTGCTGGGACTTGAAGAGGATTGGTTGCTCGGCAATCTGCCACTGCCATCGATTATGCAAATCAAACTGTGCCAGCCCGCGCGCTCCATTGGCTGCCGGGGGCTCCCTCGACACTCCCAGAAGCAACGATTGGTGGATTGGATGCCCGGACTGATTATAAAAGCCTGAGGATCCTGCACTGAGACAGACAGAGGGGCAGCTGAGTGCGATTGCAGTGCCTCACTCAGTATCAGGGGGACTGCTACCCGGAGCAGCATTTGTAGCGTCCTTCTCTGTCAGAGGGACTTCCGGGTCGAAGGTCTACTACTACCGCCGGTCCACTATTGCAGACCGGCGGCTATTTGCTTGACAGGTTTTCAAACCCAGTGCTTATTAGAAACCGGCGTTTAAAAGAGACAGGCAGGTATTGGAAGATACGGTAGTTATTTAATTCATACTAATAGGATGCAAGTTTGGGAAACCCATACCCAGCACATAACCAACCACCAACACTGAACACAGTTCTCTAAGTAAAATCTAGTTCTGATCCACTGCTTGGTATACATACCTACCTTCACCTATGGCTGGAAACTGTGGGTAGTGACTAAAAGAAAAACAGTGCAGATATAAGCAAACCCTTAGAGGTGGTGTGATGAGCTCAGTCACTTGGAAGAGGCTCAAGGAAGAGCTGCTGCTCTGCATCAGACAGAGCCCCTTGAGGTGGTTTGGGAATCTGACTACAACACCTCTTAAAGTGAGGTGTTTCAGGCATGTCCAGCTGGGAGCAGACCCCAGTTAGACAGCTGGAGAGATTATTTCTCTTGCCTGGCTCAGGAATGCTGTGGTATCCCAGAGGAGCTAGAGGTGGCAGCAGGGCAGAGGGAGGCCTGGCTGCCTTTGCAACCCTTTCTTGGAGTGGTAAAATGAATGAATGGATGGAATTCTAGACTCTATTGCAACATCCGAGATGAGATCACTAACCAAAACAGTTACTGTGGCAACAGATGTAAAACATACATAAAAAATGGGGCACTCTGGCAGTCCAGGGATTTCAGATTGCAAAGATAAAATGCAGTATCCCCACTGCCCATCATTTGCTCTTTTCTTGCCATCTCTATTGTCAGCTGTTGAATAATTTGTAATGTTGAATTGCATGTCTGCATCAAAACTTAAGAAACACAAGACTGGACTCCAGATCCAGTCAAAAGCAAATATTTTTTTTAGAACACACTGAAGCGATTTAGCAACAGCCTCTGATCGAATCTCAAGCCTCTAATATGCTTCTTCCTATGAGTCCCTCTTTTTTCTCCTCAGCATCTCTCACACCCCTTTTATCCACACTCATGTTCAAACTGTGTGTGTAGTTTCTTTCTTTCCTGGCTGAGAAACTAAAACTCAAACTGCTCGCCCTCTCAGTATATGCCCAGTTTCCATCTCTCCAACTTCCCCCTTTAGCCATCCCTCAGCCATGAAACATCATGAGGATTCTCTGTCTCTGTACACACTGCTTTACAGAAGAGCTTCCTCCTTCTCTTTCTCCATCTTTCCCGCTGTCTCCAATGTTCCTCTTCCCTTCCTCCCTCCACTCCACCCCAACCCAAACACCACCTAATTTTCTCCTTTTCTCTCTACCTTCTTCTTTCTTTCTGTCCCTCAATCTGCTCATCTACCCCTGCAGGGGGGACAGCCTTTGTGAGTCACTTAGGGCTTTGTGTGTATGTGTGTGTGTGTGTAAGTGTGTATGTGTACATTTGTGTGTATGTAGTGCTTCACTGCACCGACCCTCCCCAAGCACACACACCCCCTCTGGCTGCACACTCACACACTCGTCACACTACTTAAAATGCTCAGTTGGAGTTCAAATCTTAATCCATCACGTCTGCTTCGACCCAGAATATGCGCGCGCACATGCGCACACACACACACACACGTATATATGTGCTGGCTGTGCATGCATGTGCACTACTCACGCTGGGAGCAATACGCTGCAGCTGCCTAAGGGTGATGCGGTTATACATGGTGCTGATGTCCTTTCTTTGGTCGTCATATTCTGACACAGTGATCTGGAAAGAGAGGAAATTTTACTCAGCACTGCGCACACATTCATGTGAAAAAAGAAACACACATACACATGCAATCAGCTTACATTGGCCAGACGGGTCTCCAGCTGTATAATCTCCGTGGACTTCTGTGTGGCGTTGTGAGCTCCCAGCATGCTCAGCAAGCGCTCCATCAGACCCTTGTACGCCGTCAGGATCTGAGAAGAAGAGTGATATCAGTGCTAATAGACAGGAGGTGCTGCTGAGACATCGTCAATAATGTCCGGAGACGGTGGTGACATGTGGCAAAGTGGACAGGACAACAACAGCACAGTGGGTGACAGAGGAAAACAGGTGGATTGATGAAGAAGAGCGAATGAAGAGTCAATAGGGCAGATGGGAGGAGGCGAGAAGGAGGAAAGGACTGAGGGAGAGAAGGTGGGGGAAAGATGAAGGGAGGGTGGCAAAGAGAAGTGGAACCAGAGGAAGTAAAGCAAGAAAAAGATGATGCCAGAGGATGAAGGGAGGAGAGAAGAGAGAAGGGAGGCAATGGATGGGGTCAAACAAGAGGTGAGATGAAATGATCATAAAATTTAGGCCAGGAAGAAGAATCAGGGAAGCAATGAGATGAAGAGAGAAGGGATGGAGGAGGAAAAGTAGAGGGATACTGGGTAGTGACAGAGGAAGAAAGATGAAGGGAAGGAAGCAAGCTCACTTTTGTACTGTCTTCATCCTGGCCCAGGTAGAGACTTCTTTCAGGCAGTGTGAGCCCTTCCTGGTCAATCTGCTCCAACATATGCACACATACAGTCAAAAGCTCAGGGGAGTTTAATGTTTTTTGTCTGCCATGTAGTCATATGTTTTACTAAGCACCCCACTGGTACATATTCAAAGGGTTGATTAATATTTGATACTCTGCAAAAATGGTAACATTTACAAACCATTCTACACACTGTATGCTAAACATGAATTATTTATAACATTTAATGAATAATTCACACAGAGTAATTCATCTTTTATTAAACTGCAGATGTTTGACAACTAATATTACTGGGTTTTGTGACAATCATATCCAGAAGATTTGGTTTAAAAAAACAAAACTCTCCATGTGACCCATATATGAATCGTGGGTCAAATGAAGACAAGGGCTTTCAAAAAGCTACAAGTAGAATAAAGAATTAGACATCTGAATGTGAAAATTATAAATTATATAAAAAATGTATTATTATAAAAAAAGAAAAGGAAAAGAAGCAGCACTGCCGGTAGCCCTCTGTCTCACAGGTAAAGCTGGATTTCTGTTCCATCCACCTCATACTGGGCTCCAAAGTAGAAACAGCTGTTTGCTGTGGGCTTAGATCCAGCTACCCTACTTAAAACACACCATTGGTGAGACAGAAAGAGCAAGTGGTATTGTACCCTAATTTGGGAACATAAAGAGACTGTTATCAGTTGAACAGCTGAAATTTGATAAATTGATTTATTGGCCAATATTAGCTATTTGCAGATTTATCCGTATCTGAATCCCTGGCTGCTCCTGTCTACATGCCAAAGTATGCCTGGACAAGATACTGAACCTCTAGTTGTTATTATAAGATTGCTCAAGTAACAAAACGCTACACAAGAACCAGTCCATCTAATAGTGCAGACTGACTAATGAAAAGGCTTCATGACTTCCTAGTGGTTGATTTCTGTAGATTCTCGTTTCATAAAGAACTTGTTCTGCTTAGTTTATTTTCTTTGTAATGTGTATGTCTTTTTATAGCACATCTTTACGCGAAAATAAATGTACAGTACTTATAAAATTAGCTATACCTTTCATTCCATTAGTTTGCCCTCTTGTGGACATAATGTGATATTTAAATTGCTTTATTCTGTGAGAGTTAAAAAAAAAATAAAAAAAAATTGAATATGACTTTGTCCAGTTTCGACAGCACTAATGATAATAATATGTTGGGACAGAGGCAAGTCTGGCTCTTATATAGACTTTCATTGGACCTTTTGTGCCATTGTTGAGGTGTTTTGGAATATTTTTTTTAATACCATTTAAAACTCACACAACAAGCATTTTCAAGTTTTCTGATAAGTTCTCACCCTGATAGCATTCCTTGAGGAGTTTTTGTCATCCACATTGACTGTGAGGGAGAAGAAGACAGCAGTGCTGTACTCTCCCTGCGTCCTATAGAGCAGCTCATTAAAATCCGGTCTCTGTGGCGCACCCTCCCTTTCCCACCCTGCAGCACCAGGGGGAGCCCCCACCAGGTCCCACCCTCCACAGCTGTCTATCACCTCCATCATGGGGTCAGACCCCAGCTTGTCAATCTCCTGGATGTTGATGCAGGATCGATAGAACTCCTTGACTTTACGCTCTGCTGACTTGGGCCCACGCCTCCGAATTGGCTCCAGCAGAAGGCGCTGTAATTTTTCCTCATTATGTTCTCCTATGGCGGTAATGATGCCATAGCTGAGCTTGTCCTCTGGGATGCCATGGCGCCTCAGCCAACCACCACAGGCAAAGGAATAGAAATCCTGGCATGGCTGGATGGTTGGGTCAATATTGGCCTGAACAAAACGAGCAGCCCGCAGGAGGGAGCGTTTCCGCTGGCAGTCCTGACGGCACTGCATGTCCTGGTGGGCATCCAGTGAAATGTACTTGAGTGCCAGCATGCTTCCTAGGATGACACACATGCCTGCAGCAAAGACCAGTGCAGACAGGAGGCAGATTTCCCTCCGGCTCCATCGAGGAAGGCCACTACTGTTGCCGGTGCTCCCTGAATCTTTGTTTCGACCACTTGACCAGGTCCCTCCCCGACTTCGTCCCACGTGACGGTCCAAGCTGCCCCCCAGATGAAGAGTCATGCCATTACTGAGGATATCGCTGCTGTAGCGACCGCCATATTTAACTTCCTGGAACTCATCATAGTGGGCTGTTAGTGAGTACGTCTTCTCCATCTTAAAGTAGAGTTTCTAGTTAACAAAGAAAAAGAGGAAGGGATGGAATTGGAGTTATTTTTGAGTTCAGAGTGCTTTTATGACTACTACTGAGGCAGAAGCATGAATACCTGGTAGGGGACAAAACACTCAAGTGATGTCAAAATAATCCTGTTGGCCTTCTTTAGGAAAAGTCTCCTTTATTCTTTTTAAATCAAAAGCCAGCAGAGCAAGGGACTTCCATTGTTAACGAGGAATCTCTCGGGTCCCGCTCTCTCTTGCTCATCCTCCTCCCCTCTTCTCCCTTTCCATTTGTTTTCCTCTCTCTCTCTCTCTCTCTCCCTCTCTCTCTCTCGCTCTCTCTGTCTCCAACCAGTTACAGGTCACCTGCCGATAAAAATAGAAATGAGATAGAGCAGGGCTGTAAGTCGACAGAAAGATGGGAAATTGAATCCATGATAACAGCCGCACAGGATGACAAAACAGCATCTGTTTTGCCACATTTTCCCCCACTTTGTCTCCGTCTGTTTGTCAGCTAAAGCTGTTGGATTGATTGGTGATAGTCAACCCACAGGGAGACTATCCCCCCCTCCCACACTGAATTATGGCTTTGGACAGATCAATGGCAATTGAGAGCAAAGACTTGAGCATCAGCTGGGCAAAGATAGGTTATTGGCAATCACCATAACTTAGCCCATCTCAGTCCAAACTGATGTAAAATTTTACAGTATTGCAGATGGGTAGATAAAATTGATTGCCTCTGTTTTGCCAAACATATATGAGTGTACCATCATAATACACCTGCCAAGAGCAGACCAATGTTTCTGATCATTTTGAAGAAGTAAAACGGAATTGGAAATGCCTCCCTCCTTAATATAGCTGCAGAAATGCAGTTTCCATGTCACATTTTTACTTACACACCTGCCAGCTCCCTGTTGGTTAATGTAAAACACAAGGCGACAGAAAGACGAAAAATTGAATCCATAAGTACAAAAGCAGAGAATGACAGCAACAGCATCTGCTTCGCCACACTTTCCCCCACTTTGTCTCCATTGGTTTTTCAGCTAAAGTTGTTGAATTGACTGGTGATGGTCAACGCACAGGGAAAATATGTCCCCCCACTGACTCGTGTCACAATTCAGTGGGGGGACATTGGTGTTCAAGGAGAAGACTTGGAGCAAAGATTTGAGCATCAGATGGACAAATATAGGTGAGTCAGTCCAGTTTGACACAAACCATTTATTACTGCAGAAGGACTGAGACAGTTGACCTGGTGACACACACACACACACACACACACACACACACACACACACACACACACACAGTACACTCATAAAGCAGAGGTCTTAACATGCATTTCTGTAACGCATTCAAATATATTCTCTTTCACTTTTGCCTATGTTCTACGTGTAGCCTTAAAGTGATATTGCCAGTCCTTAGAAAGATACACTGACTGCTAGGCACAATGAACCTGCTGAAAGCTGTGAATGCTATCTGTAAATATTGATCCCTGTTATCTCCACTGAGGATAGCAAACCTCAGCACTGATAACTTTAAACAGCTCTCCTTCACCTTATAAAAATGCTATATGTAGACAAGAACAAAAGAAGAAAAAGCAAGAAAAGGAAGAAGGGCAAAAAATAAAAATTAAAGAACGCTTTATAGGTAGGGGTGTGTGTAGGTGTGTAGCTTTCCCCATTCTGTGGCAAATGGATGATGAGTTGGTTCAAATGTTGAGTTTTAGTGGGAAAAGGGAGGCCTTTTCCATTTTCCCAATACTGTAGAAAGAGTGCGTGATGGGGAAGGGATAACCTTATTGTCTATCACTGCAGTGATCTGGACTTTTGGTCTCAGTAATTGCGTGTTCTTCCTGTCTTCTCAATGTTATGTTGTGCATTCTATGTATGGTCATGATGGCGCCGGATCGTCTGGCAGCCTTTAAAGAATTTCCCTCGGGATAAATACATTTTTATCTAATCTAATATTTATTGGAAGGTTATTTACTCTTAACTTCTGATTATGCCTTCATTCAGGACAACTCTAAATAAAGGTATGATTCATGCTTTGGGACAGTAGCAGGAAACAGTAAGACATGGGAGCAAGCACCAAATAGCAAAATAAAAAGCGAATACTAAACAAAGACCACCATGTGGTCATGGTGTCCACAGTGTCCAGAGTTAATGGTAGTATGGTTAATTTGTGCATCATGTTTGCCATTTAGTGAGGCAGATTATGTGGAAAATGTTTTTGTCATGGTCCTGGGTCTCCTGACCCAGCGTTTTCAGTTTATTTTTGTTTTTTGTTCTGTTCAGACCCCTAGCCCTTATGTTTCTCTGTGTTCCCTTTGTTTTTGTGTGTTATCTCCACCGTTGTTTTCTGTTATGTTGCTGTCTGTGTTTTGGGTTTTTGCTGCTCCTTGGTTTGTTCTGTTTTTCTAGTGTGCGGTTTTGATTTATTATATCCCATGTTTTGGTTATTGTGGTTTTGTGTTCTGCCTCTGTGTTGCTCTCCCCTGCCTGTGTACCCTCTGTTGTCAGGTCCCTGTGTAAAGCCCGTGTGTCTGTATCTTCTCTGTGCTTTTGTGTTTCCTGTTTTATTTTGAAGGTCTTTGTCTCATGTCAGTGTTTCCAGTTTTGCTTTCCTTGTTCTCGTTAGCCCTGATGTCTCCCAGCTGTGTTCACCTCCTGCCTCTCGTTCCCCTTGTTATGTCTTGTGTATTTTAGTCTTGTGTTTTCTGTGCTCCCGGTCGTGTTGTTAACGTCTCTACCCAGCGCTGTGTGTTTTCTTGTGGTGCCTTGTGGATGTTTTACTTCATGCTCTGGATTATTTTTTGTTCTGCCTTTTGACCAGCATTAAAGCTGTTTTTTTGAGTTCTACTCCTGGTTTCGAGAGTCTGCTTTTGGGTCCTTTTTTCCTTGTTCCTGCCTGCACAGAGCGGAATCATGACATTGTCTAAAAACAAGTTCCCATGTCTTACTGAAATGTTACTCTTTAGCTGATTGTGTCTTATTTTAAGTGTGATGAGATTATTTTGACTAGAAATAAGACAAATATACTTAAAATGTGAATCTGATTGAAACTTTAAGGGAAAG
>VURO01035384.1:0-19028 GCA_015108175.1 Pelvicachromis taeniatus | reverse complement strand
TAAGGGAAGTCGGCAAGTCAGATCCATTTCGGGATAAGGATTGGCTCTAAGGGCTGGGTCGGGCGGGCGGCGGTGCGCGGCCCACTTTGCGGGGCTCTTCCGAGGCTGGTGGAGCAGTCGCTCCGTTGCCCTCCACCTGCAAGGCGAGCCGTGCACCGCCGCTACTAGCAACTAGCCCGCTAGCGCTACTAGCCCGCCCGCTAGCGCACCTGCGGCTTTAAGTCTGGTGCGGCTAATGTATGAACAAAATATGATTTTTTCATAATTTCAAGTTGTGCGGCTAATATTCAGGTGCACTCTGTAGTCCGGAAAATACAGTAACTGAATTTCCCATTAAGTAGCTGCACAAGGAAACTGCAGCTCCCCGCTATACGTGTTCATACCGTCTCTTTTTCCTTGCAGCAGTCGGTACATGAGGCTGGTGAACCATGGAGATTGTGTATTGGGCCCAAGCGCAGCAAACCACATTTGCCAGTCCAGCCTGGGCTGATGGGGAGTCAGCACAGGAGGAGCTGCACTCAGATTCCCTGGCTTATACATGAACTCAATCTCCTATTAAAAGAAACAAAAAAAGATTGAAATAAAATAACTTAATACAGGAACGTTATGAAACAAAATAGAGAGATTTAGATCTTGTTTAAGTTCTCACCGTCCATGTGACCCCATCACTGCTTCCCTCAATGACAACCTCGGGTCGCCCGCCAACTCCGGTCATCCTTCTGAACAAGCCGTACGAGTTGACTACTTGATAGCGATCCACCATCCCATAGGCTTGGCGCACTCCTGGCCACAACCTGGAGTTGGAATCGTACTCTATGAAGGTAAACGGCACCTGAAAGAGAATCAGGTGATTTACAGCTGATCCCTTATGAGGCCCATCAGCTTTATGGGTTCCCATGTTTCCAACAGGACTCACCAGACTGACAGCAAACATTGAAGCTGCAGCCCCCGCGAACACCGTCCACTGGACCGTTCCCCAAAACCTCTTAAAGAAACCAGAGACACACGCACACCTAGAAATAAAGGTTAGGCGTTTACTTGCGCAACATTTAAAAGGCAACTGCTCAACAAGCAACACAACGTATCCGTTTAGAGGTCAATCGTACCTGAAGAGAGAGGTGACCATCTCCCAGGTGAGCGAGAGGACACCGATCCAGATACAGGGAATAGTGACAGTCTTCAGGAACTGGTTAAACTGGTGGTATGTGAATGCTGCCAAGGACATTTTAAAAAACGTGAAAAATAAGAGAGGCAAAATTGGTTACAGACATATAGAAAGAAGAAGAAGAAAAAAAAACAAAACACTCACCCGTCCGCGAGGAAATGCCTTTCTTAGCTGTATCCAGCTGCAGGTCAAAGCAGATGACTGTTCCAACAATCACCAGAGCCCAGACCACCAGCTCCAGCAGGTAACACAGCCACGACCACAGCTTGGAGTCTAAATACAGCAGAGGGAGTGAGAGAGAGGAACGTTTGTGCTCGATATTTCTTTTAACCTGAGGGAAGTTAAGATAAAAAAAAAAAAAGTGCAGTCTTCATGACAACAGCTACACCTTAGCCTACGAAACATCGCCTGGGCTACAGCTGTGCAATGTTGAGTTTCATACCATCGTTCCCGTTATCGGTCTTGTATGCCTTGCGCAGCCAGAAATAGACATGGCGATCATCCAGGAGTGACAGACAGAGGGTCACAGTCAGCAGGTTGAAGAAGTTGTAGTTGCCAGACAAAATGATGAGGATCTGAAGCAGCACCTACTCGAGGAGAGAGAGCAGACCGATATCCAAACACATTACATACAAAAATAGATACTAAGAAAAAAAAAACAACCTATGTTTATCTGCATTTTTGAGCCAACATTGAAGTTGACGATAAAAAAGGTGAAACTAAAGCACAAACATGAATTTCTTTTCACCTGCAAGTAAAAAGCTCCAAGTCGGAGCCTCCGCAGTGGACTGAAGAACAGTAACGGAACAGCGATCTCGATAACGAAGGCTCCCACCACGCTCAGCTTCTGCCACCACACTGGCAGCTGGTGGGCAAACCAGGCCAGAGGGGTTGGGATACACTGAGTCTCGTAGTGATACGTGAGGGCTGCTCAACACACAGCGAAAAGAGGGAAAGAGTAATGAGATGGAGGAAAAAATCACAGAATGAAACGAACACAACACAACACCACTGCTTCGCTGTGTAAAGACAGTATAAAGGGCATCCATGCAGTCGCTCATACGTACCTGTGAGGCCCCACCAGGTGGGACAACGTGAGGTTAGCTTCACCACCCCGGATGCAAACATGAGTCTGAAGAGCAGCCAGCGAATAAGCCAGAAGGTGATGCAATCGTGCTCTTTGACCCCTCGTGACCCTCTGATTAAAGTCAGGGGAGCGACAAGGATACAGAGGAACCCCGTCTCTAGGAGCAGGTTGTCCCTGAAAAGTAAGCAGTCAAGGCAAGACGAGAGACTAGTAAGTAAGGGCATCGACAACAGTGCGGCACAGAAGCAGAGACCTTGCAGTACACTGATATAATAATATGTATCATATAATGATCTCCTTCAAGCAGCAGTTGTTTTAGAAGCTGTATGTTATTGAGAAAAAACACTCACCACTGGAAGTAGAGGAAAACCTGGCCTACCTGTAACAGACAAAAAGGTTTAATGAGAAATTCTGTGACAGGAAGAGCGTGTTACCACCACGCAAACTCACCTCGTACATAGACAGGTACAAGACCCACAGGCAGAAGAACACCACACGGTCTCGAAAAGCCTCCACCAGCGTGGCGGCGAGGCTCAGCGCCGCCCCGATGAGACACAGCAGCTCCATGGCAGTGTGAGTGTCCAGGCCAAGCCGAGGTCCCAGCCACAACAGCGTGGGAGAGGAGAGCAGCTGCTCCGCCAGAGGCTTTCCGCTGTATCGCAGCTGCCAGCGTGCAGGGAGCAGCCCCTCATTTCCATACAGACCTGCACACAAACATAGAAAGCAACAGTGCTGAGTATGCTGGTGGTGAGCAGTGCATTCATTATGTTACTCTTCTTAATTACATTTACTTCTCTGAGCTAGAGATTATAATCTGAATCAATATAATCTGGTTATCTGCTGGGTGGAATACAAACAAATAACAATATTGGTCATACATATAATGTGAAGCAGTTCCACTAGTAAGATGAATGAAAATACTTTATTATAACCACCAGTTATTAACAATTTTAAAAACTTTAACAATGCTGCAAATTTATTTACTATGGCTTAAAAGAATGAACAGCAGTAACCTTGGAATGGAAAGTCATGTTGCCGTTGCGACTAAATTAAAAATAGCCCAAACACATTTCCTTTAAAACATGGGCGGAGGAAACTTTTATTTTATTTATTTAGAATTTTTACTTAACTGGGCTGCATAGATACCCCTTTCGCCATCATTAAAAACATAGTTTTGGTGTACTGTGGGTCAAAATGCCACCATATGTCTTTTCTTTTTTTTTTTTACAGCAGGTTGCTTGTAAATTTGACCCAGTGTAGGCTGACCGTGCCCGGGATGAAGAAACTTCCAGGCAGGTTCTTCACCACGTCTAACGGCGTGGAAAGCAGTGGAACACACACACAGGAAGCGCCAAGTTCCCAGCTAACAGGCTAACACATACCATTAAGGGAAGTCAGCTAGCCGCTTCTCGGGCTGCAGAGTTGAGAGGCTCACCTGGTATCTGCACGTAGAGGGAAACGAAAGCAGACAAGTAGATGACCGCCATGCACCAGAGGAACATGCGCCGTGGCAGGACAATTTCCCCCATGTTTAAGCGACTCCCGTTTTGCCTTTTTTCCCCCCTTCACCTACTGCTGCTATTCCTGTGGAAGCTGGGAGCGGGATTTCACGTAGCTGGAGGACACGTAGAAACGAGCTGTGCACGCTAAATTCACCCGAATGGTCGCGAGGTGTCGCTGCAGGTCGTTTGAACGGTGTGGTGCATTAAAGGTACGTGGGAATTTAGATTTCTCTAGCTGAAACCCGACTTAAGGATTAGCTGGTTTCTGACGAAAATACAGTTTACAACAAAACAGTGCCGTATACATGTATTTTTTATATTTTCATATAGCTGATATTTTTCATTATTTATTTGGAGGGGTTACTCAGTGAAGATGAATGCGCATTAAATAAACCGATACAAACAGAAGAATAAGCTTACAACTTAAAATACAACTCAGTGTTACAGCTTTGGAAGGTTGTTTCTGCCGCTACAATAAAAAAAATAATAATTAAAAAAAAAAATCTATCTAGTCAAAATTTCAAACTATTTCAAAATATTGACATTTTAGAGATTCAAGATGTCCAATTCAAAAGACAATAACTGGAAACTTCACTCTAAATGTGACTTATATTAATTTGCGGGGAATAGGTTAATTGAAAACTCTAAATTGCCCATAGGTGTGAATGCGAGAGTGACTGTGAGTGCGACTGGTTGTCTGTCTATGTGTGTTAGCCCTGCGACAGACTGGCGACCTGTCCAGGGTGTACCCCGCCTCTTGCCCCAAGACAGCTGGGATAGGCTGCCCCCCCGCGATTTTTTTTTCTTTTTTTGGGGGGGGGGGGGGCGTCTTTTCATTGGAGGAAATAATCTTCCATGAGGAAGAAAACGAACCCACAACTATACATCCTGTTTAGTCAGACGGAAACTTGTCTGACTATATTTAATCGCTCAACAAACAAAATAAATAAAATAAAAACAAGAAACAGATAGCTGTCACTTTGACTCCGGTTTATTGTGCAAGACTTGTCAGGCAAGCATACAGAGTCATGGCAATAAAAAGTGGGTCTGCATGCTGCTAGTCAAAAAGCCAAAGCGTCCAAGTATTTACATTCAAGTTTTATACACAAACACATGGAACTAATCACAAACAGCTGATCACACAAACAAAACATAGTACCACTAATTCTCTGACATAGTGACTCAAAACATCATGAAACTCATTGCACAGCTGAAGTAAGTAGTCTTTAACTTACAAAAATACTAGAAATCTGATTTGAATTTTTTTTTTTTTAGAGAACATTTACAGTCTATTTTCAGGTGGCACAGACACTTAGCTGCTTTCCCCCCCACCACCACAATAGACAGAAGATCAGCAGCAAGACTCTAAACATAAACACGAGTGTCCACAAAACAGCAATTAAGCTTGACAAAGGTATGTGAAATTTGACATAGATAAATGCATCAAGAGGAGGACGTCAGTTGCTTTGATACCCAGAGATCAAGGTTTACCGTATTTTCCGGACTACAACGCGCACCTGAATATTAGCCGCACAACTTGAAATTATGAAAAAATAATAATTTTTTCATAGCGCACCTGCGACTAAAAGCCGCAGGTGCGCTAGCGGGCTAGTAGCGGCGGGCTAGTAGCTAGTAGCCGCGGTGCACAGCCCGCCTCGACAGGGGAGGGCGACGGAGTGACTCAGAAGAGCCCCGCAAAGTGGGCCGCGCACCGCCGCCCGACCGACCCAGCCCTTAGAGCCAACCCTTATCCCAAAGTTATGGATCTGACTTGCCGACTTCCCTTAGCTGCCTTGTTCTAACATGCCAGAGGCTGTTCACCTTGGAGACCTGCTGCAGATATGGGTACAGGGCCAGCCAGAGCCAGCTTGCTAATCTAGTCTCTTTTTCGCGCTAATTCGTACGGCACTACTTTGGTTGGCGGACGGACATGTGACCAACATATCACTCTTTTCCGATGTCACAAAAATCATGAAAAAGCCTTAGAAAAGCCGCACTGGACAATAAGCCACAGGGCTCAAAGCTTGTGCAAAAATTAGCGGCCTGTAGTCCAAAAATTACGGTAAATACTTCAAAACAACCTCAAAGACTTTATATTCTATTAAAGATCCCTGCTATGACATCCCAAAGACCCGCTTTGTATCCGCTCATCAGTTTTGTTCGTATTCATCTGACATCACACCCTTTCCCCACTCACTCCAGTTGCATGTGAACGAAAAGCATACCTGCTATGTTACTTATTTATGATAAAGCAATATAATCTAATAGCTTTAAATAGCTTTATACTGAATAAATGGTCATGGCTATTCTAAAGGGAGTTATTGCTTTACAAAAATATGTGCATGTAACACCTGTAATTTTGGCTTGTGTTATTTATATGCATGTAACATGAGTTTCCTCCCAGAAATACAGCTGTGAACACCATCAATGCAGAACAAATTTGGACTTCCTCTGAGAAACACTTTAAAACTAATTAGGAAGAGTCTAAAAAAATTCAACATGAGCCCCAGTTTAGACATAAAACTTTTAAACTGGACAACAGTGAACGGATCACAGGTCCGCCTGGATTCTTTGGAATCAGCTTCAAAATTTTCCACTTCAGGCTAATTTTTCTATATTTTAAGAAACAGCACCGCACTCAGTTAAAATTGAAAACGCTTGCCTTGCCGGATACATAATCTATTCGCTCGGTGCTCAACACATGGGAGGAAATAACCAAGAATTTGACTGCATTTTAAAATCATTAGCTTGTATCCCTTTTACTCCAGTCATCGAGTGACATCTGTGATCTGTGGATGGACAAATCAGTCATAGCTGCCTTACTCATACCCATACACAAATGGCCAACTGGATGGTCAACATACCGTGGCTGTGAGTGACCCCAGCATGGACGGCTTTAAAATGAAGGAAAAGTTAGGTGTAAGGAGTTGTTTGGCTGGTTTTAAATTAAATGTTTTGAAATACTTTGAAATTCCATAATATGTCCTGGAAAATATGTTCTCTTTAAACAAAGAGAAACATCCCGCACTCCTATATTAATACAGATTGCTTTGCATGCTTGAGCAATGGTTCTTTATTAGCTGTGTCCACGCCTTTGGATTTTTTATAGAGTTTTAAGGCAAACATAAGTCAGTCACATTTGGACGGCTAGACTTAAAGAGTGTTGACTTAGTGTGCGTTTCTTGGAGCCAGAATCAGGACGTTTCCATTGTCATGTAGACCCATCGGTTCCACCGCCACCGGTCTGTCCAGTATTTGCCGTTGATGCCGAGGTCTCCTGGTCTGTTTCGCTGACGCAGATAACCGCATCACCGCTTACGTTTATGAGACACTGAGCCTAAGAGAGGAACAAGTACTCAAAATTAAACCACATGAAGAGCCAGTACTGAGGTAGTAATGTGCAGTTTATGTACCTGATTTTTATTTGGATTTTCCATGAACACACATTCTTTCATGCTGTAAGACACAACTGCATTACCGCCAAGGGCCGCTACATGGGCTCGAACCATCGCAAACACCTCTGCGATGAAGGAGTGAAGAAAGCCGCTGACACCACCTTCCTGCGCAGAACAAAAAAATCACACTTTACGTTTAAAACGGCGCACAACGCCCCCGGGACTTTGGACGGTGTACTGACGTCCCTCGTACCTCCCGTAACGATGTTGTCTCTCTGATAAAAAACATATTGATGATGCCAAGGTATTTAATGATGCGTGTCCCAGGAAGGAAGGAGAGCGGCGTCATCTTCACCACCGTTACCGAACTGCCTCCAAACGAGTGACTGGAGCGCAGCGAGCGGGAACGGCCCTCTTGAAGCGGACTGCAGCGCTCCAAAGATGAGACTGCAGGTTCAGAGAGAGCGTAGGCGGAAGCAAGTGGGAGACGTAGAGGGCAAAATAAGAAGAGAGGAGGGGGGGATATAAAGAAAAGGAAGAGATAAAACGGGAATGGAGATACCAGACAAAACTCAAAACTAGTGAAAAGATTATAAGCAGATATGAGCGTTGAAGCCGAAAGAAATGTCAGTGGAATGAGCATGCAGACACGCAGCTGTTAGTATTTGCACAGCAAGAGTAAAATGTGCACTTAAATGTGCTTAGGCGTGTGTGTGTGTGTGTGTGTGTGTGCGCGCGTGTGTTAGATTTACATGCAGCATTGAGAATGCACTAGACAGTCACTTGGCGCGTGTGCGCTGCCATGCATATCATGCAGTTGAGGCAAACAGACAATTACACATGTCTGCAGACAGACAGACAGACCTGGGCACAGCTGTTTACAAGTGTGAATAGAGTGTTTACAGCAAAGTACATGAGAGATTTTTTTTTTTTCTATATGTTGGCATTTGTGAGGAAGTCTTGAGACATGGAGACAGACAGAAACAGCTGTGAGGCTGAGGCTGGGCACACGTACACAAGCCAGAGTGTGAAAGATGCTCCAGTGTCTTGTTGCAGATTTACCTCATGTGGCTTACATCCATCAAACCAGGAACCTTCAGAGCCGCACATTAGACTGTGGTTTACTTAACGTGCTCAGGTCTGAAAAGTCACGCTAGCTCTTGCAGAAAAAGCTTTGACCCCCGCCCCACCGTGATTATCAGTGTGTTCCCAAACGAATCAGACATGAAATCCTTTAGCATTCACACAGTGTCTCCTCAAATAACCTCATATCTTCCAAGCTTAAGAAGAGTCAGTGATGCAAAAGCAGGGGAGGGGAATACCAAACAAGCCATTTGAGAAAAATGCTGCGCACAAAATGCAAAATCCGTTCTAGTCTGACACATCGTTTTTTGGCAAGCTGCAAATTGTGGATCCCTCCGAGGGGCGGGGCGTCAACTTTCACACTCTAGCCAAAAAAGAAAAAGCTGGTGCTTGATTTACAATGCTGAGCCCTCCAGCAGCATGCATGGAGGGGTGTGTGCACGTATGTGTGACCGCTTGTGAACCGTGTTCTGTATTTGTGGGTATGATCACCAGAGTGTGCTAGAGACTGTGTCCTCCTACTTGTCTTAACTGATCCTCGTCTTATGGTGTGAGCTTTCAGCCTAAGCAGCTCTAGCCAGGTGCTGCATCTGTCTGCAAAGGAACCGTAATCAACGGAGGCAGCTGGAGAGAACACACACACACACACACAACACACACACGCACGCACGCACACACGCATTCACAAACGCAACAGCAACAACAATAACAAGAAGAAAAGAAAACGAAAAGACCAAACACAAAACAAACAAACAGAAAAGAACAAAACTGGATGAGGGTTGGGAGCGGTGCAGGATAACTCTGTCCGAGACTAAAGGATGAAAAGTCACAACAGGGCAGTGTAGTAGTTTCGGTAGCGGGGAGAAGGGGCGGGGGAAATAAAGGACAAGAAGGCAGCTTACCTCTGGGTGAGATGTTGGTACTTTCTGCGACACCTGTCACACACACACACACACACATCACAGTCTAAACTTTTGTCTTTGTCGGAAGGCGAGAAAAGTTCCGCCACAACCGATTACTGCCACCAGGCGAACGCAGCATGCGTTGTCTAGCTTTAACCGTCACCCCCAAACCCATTACCCCAAGGCTGTGTTAACTTAATGCATACGGGGCGTCACGAACACAAAGTCTCCTCTAGACAGCGTCACAGACTGTTATCTAACTTCACGGCAAAACAAACTCTCACTTGTCTACTACAGGTCGAGGTTCATTTACCTGCTGATCGTACTATAAGCAGCTGGTTTTGGCAGAGCTTTGCAGCTGGGGTGAATAAAGAGACTGTATCTGATGTGTTAGTGGACGAGATGGGTGAGACCTGTTAGTGAAGCAGGGTAACGGATGAGGTAAGGGAGGCAAAAACAGTTTAAGATACCTGAGATTTTGGATGCTGTCTGAATGTTGGAAGAGGACGAGTCTGCACACAATTCCAGGGGAAACTGCAGCTGCTCTTCAGCCTCAAGGCTCCCTAAAAAGATACACAAGCCACACTCCGCTTGATACACAACATACAGCACTGGCAGGGATGTTTCTTAAAAGCAATACACTGCTTAGAGCAGGGGTGTCAAACATAAGGCCCCAGGGGGCAGAATTGGCCCACCAAGGACTCCAATCTGGCCCACTGGACAGCTTTGGGCATAAATTTGACAGTTTTTCCTACTAATAAAGACCTCCCCCATTGCCATTCATATTACACTGATGTAGTGAATGTCCAGTGAGTTAATATAACTTTCCAGTAGTTTTAAATTTCTTACTATTTAAGCCCAAAAGACCTTTGACACTGACCTTTGTTGATGGGCTTCTCAGCTGTCTTCTCCTGAGTCTGTTCCTTGTCGTAGGTCATGGCAACGGCTGTCACTGTGACCTGCGCAGGGAGACGAGAAGAGCAGCAGCAGCAGATATGAACATTTTCTCTCAAGTCCATTCACTGCTGGCAGTTTGACAAACGACTGATGGCCTGCATAGTCTCACCTGTATGAGCTCTTCTTCTGGCACTGCTACGGTGAATTTGAGATGACAAAGACAGCAGGGGATCATAGAGCGCAGCTTGAAGTAAAAACTCTGAAACAAATGCGATGAATTGTAGACTTGTAAAAGCCAAATCTAAACACAACCACAGCAAGTTCCAAACGATGGTTTCTTACCTTCAGCAGGTTCTCACAGAGGTCAGTGAAGATCTTGTTTAAGCCTTGGTTAGTAAGATTGACATTGCTCAACCTCAAAACTCTCACTGATGTAAACATCTGTCAAAATAAAGGATGATACCGATTTACGCAGATCTATTTTAATACTTAATTTTATTTATTCCTAAAATAATTATTCTGCAATAATTGGTAGTATTGCTACAACTTTGTTCAAGCTGTACCTGTACTCCTGAAGTCCAGTTAGAAATCCCAGGCATGTTTTCAGTGTTGCAGCTGTAGAAACCTGAATACATTGAAGCAGATGCAATGAAGCACAGAAACAATAACATCTGCTCGAGCTTGGGCTGAATTATTAACTTGTGTGCAGTGCACAACGATCCATTGTAACTGAACCCGAGTGAGTGGGCAGCGTGTACCTGTGGGGGGAGGTGCATCGATCAGGAGGGAGTGGATATCCTCCACGGCATCGGTATCATCGATCTATAGGAGTGATCAAACATTGTCACCATTTACAACTGGTGTGTATTGATTTGATTCGCACAGATACACACCTCCAGGACGAAGGCATCCTTTTTGCCGTGGGACAGATCCAGTTCTGACAGTTCGTCGGAGCTTTCCGAGTGGGAGCGAAAAAGTCTAGATGGTTGCCTTGGCTCAGGGATCGGAGAGCCCACCCCTTCCTCTGCCAGCTCCTACAAGCAAAACAGAAAAGCATCTGAGCAGATGGGATGTCAGAGAGCCAGAACACCGCAGCAGATCACATCTGTGTCTAACATCTGTACTGTAACTAGTAGAATGACTGTGTTAGTAACAACCCACATGCTCTCACTCACCCAGTCGGCTTTACTGACACACACTCATGGTTGGTGTTAATTTGGCAAAACACACTCGCACACACACAAATATATATGCAGGTGAGAGTGTGATTGGTCAGGGGAGATGGACATAACAATAGTATATAATCAAATCACATTAACAACTTATAAAATGACTTTGCAGTGAGTCACCTCAAGAGGTGACTCTGGTGTGGTTTACGTATTATCCCACAAAAAAAAAAAGAAAACGAGTCCCCAGTTAGGAGCTGCAGTAAAGTTAAAGGTGGTGTAGTACTGTGATTAATAGTGTGAAACACTTGTCATGCTTTGCTGCGTCTCGCAGCTAAAGGTTGGCATGCTCAGTACCATGTTTATGCCGCAGAACACCTCAGGGTCCAGGGCAAATAATTTCTTTAATGATCAGAGAGAGACAAGAGGGGTAAGTTTATCACGATTCACAAAGAACAAAATATACAGCCCAGGCATATATGGACAGTTAGATGATGTTCAGCTTCAGCACAGAGAATTTAAATAAGATGTACTACATTAAAGTGTCAAGTCTTAGATTTCACTCGAGAAGGTGTACATCAGTATGGAAAGGACTACATGGGAGGTTCTCTGTTTTTGATGCACGCCAGACAAAGTTTAGGGGCTCCTTCTATAATCTGGCCTTTAGCAAGTTGAATAGGTGATTAACATGGCCATTCAAGGACAGCCCACTGCTTCACCCTGAAAGGCTCTTTGGTTGCTTTGGCTACGTGCTGCTAGTTGTGCTGCTGAATGATGACATGCTGACGACCATTTTTAATGCATCTATTCACCTACAGAGCACACCTGCACACTCATCCTTTTTCAGCAGGGAATTAATTAACACCTAGGAATATGACAGTAGCAAACACAGCCATATGGGCTGAAACAATAACAGAGAGGGGGCTTTAAGTCAAAAGAGCTACATAGATATCTCTCTCTCTCTCATATATACATATATATACACATACATTGATAGATCGTTCTAGATAGATAGATAGATAGTTCTAGATAGATAGATCGATCGTTCTAGATAGATCGTTCTAGATAGATAGATCGATCGTTCTAGATCCATAGATCGTTCTAGATCGATCGTTCTAGATCGATAGATCGATCGTTCTAGATCGATAGATAGATCGTTCTAGATTGATAGATAGATCGTTCTAGATTGATAGATCGATAGATAGATCGTTCTAGATTGATAGATCGATAGATAGATCGCTCTAGATCGATAGAGGTTTTTTTTTCTGGCTTGCTTTTCAGTCATAACACTTTTTTCTCCCTTCACCATGCCAGCATATACCTACATGGAGCTTGTTTTCTTTCACGTTCAATTTGTCACTTCTCATTTAATGACACATAACTTGTACTTCTAACTAAAGCTTAAGTCCTGACAGTCAGATCTTTGTAAATCTTGACCCTTTAATGTTGTATCCAATCAACAAAGCCCGGAGAACAAAAGAAAAGTAACTGTCCACATAACTATAGTCTGGACTGTATAGTATGTCTCATAACATGTTTTTAATACTGTAAAATAACACCAAAATAATGGAAAATACTAGTATTGTCTACACAATATAAAAGCCTGATGACAATGTACTAGTCTTTAATATTAATGGTCATAGATATTTTTTTTTCAACGTAGAAGAAAATGTGAAAACTGTTCCCACTTGTTGCAGTATAACATGACCACAGATAAATATGCTGTAGCATATTCATCAGGGTAAGTTTTTACCATGTCTGAACATCATAATTTTAAACTTTTTTTTAGTTCTGTTGTGCTAAAAGGTTTCATACGGACTACAGAAGGCTACAAAAGTCATAATTTCCCCAACATGACTCCTCAGCTACTGCAGCTTGGAAACAAACCTACGTTACCACAAACCTCCCCTGAAAGGTGAGACTTTCAGCTTCCATAAGTTCATTCACTGTATCAACAAGTGTTGGCTGTCTCACCGGAGGATTGATTTGATAGAGCTCTTTGTTCACAGCTATGGCGTCATTAATCCTTTTCTGAATGGACGATATGTGCTCGTTGCTCAAGTCTCCTGGAGTCTTCCCTGCTATCTGGATTCCCCCTGGAGCAGGCAGAGCCGTCAGGTACACACCTGTAGCAGACTGAACACACACGCACGTTTACGTCGATGAAGATGCGCCGCACAAATGTGACATAATCACATGCTAGCATGAAAGGTTAACCTACAGCCAGACCCAGAAGCATGTTCTCGCCAACACTGATCTGTATGTGCAGGCCAAACAGTGCGTTCATGCTCCGCAGTTTCAGCTTATTCATTAGCTGAGTGTGTAGCTCATATTCCATGAAAGGCAGCAGGTTAGAGATGGCCGTTGCATTCGCTTCTCCCTGGGCTTTCTTCTTTAGACGACACAGCCTGAAAGACAAGAGGCACTGGCATTGGTGCATTGAGCCACTCGTAGAAAAACTGCTCTATCGAACCCAGCTGAGGTCTAAAATTGACCTTGATTGGTCAAAATTGCTCACTTTGATCACTTCCTTTGATGTAAACATGCATCTTCTGAGGTGTAGTGTTTAGCCCACATGCTACCACTGAAGAATATTGGGTTTTATAAATTATGTTATCTGAAATATCTATGTTTAAAGTTTTATTTTAGAGGTACATTATAGAGTGAAGATTTGATTTGTGTGTGTTTTTCCCCCCCAAGTAATATTTTTAAAAGGCTTTTCACCCTTTTACTGCTAGTATCAAGAAGGGTCTGTGGGTTTGTGAGGTGTTATACCTGGCCTGGATAAGGCAGCCTTTTCCTGCAACAGCTGCTTCTGATGGCAGGTCAATTGTTGTAAAGAGCACATCAGGAACCTTAAAAAAAAGGCAGTAGTTATTAATATTTGTAAAAAGCAGAAACCTTTTATATAGCCATCCATCCATTCGCAGCCGCTTATCCTTTTCAGGGGCGCTGGGGCCTATCTCAGCTGTCTTTAGGTGAGAGGCGGGGTACACCCTGGACAGGTCGCCAGTCTGTCGCAGGGCTAACACACATAGACAGACAACCATTCACACTCACAGTCACTCCCGCATTCACACCTATGGGCAATTTAGATTTTCCAATTTTTTTTTTCCAACTGTCCCCACAAATTGTATGTTTTTGGACTGTGGGAGGAAGCCGGGGTACCCGGAGAGAACCCACGCAAACACGGCCTGATGGTGGGATTGAACTCAGGACCTTCTTGCTGTGAGGCAACAGTGCTAACCACCGTGCCGCCCCCCTTTTATATAGCCTAAAAAGAAATGAACTGTATTTGATACCTTTTGTCGTCTGCAGTGGTAACAATAGGTTAGCTGTGCAGGAAAGGGCATGTTGAGCTCATCGTACGGGATGTGACAGAAGCCACAGCTCGGTGGAGACGGCTCCTCAAACCTGGAGCACAAGCAAAAACCAAAAAGGTGCACATGCGATGACTGACATTTAGACTGCCCAAGACTTTGAGCTGAACAATAAGAAGAAGAAAAAAACCAACCTGTGGTCGGTGCAACCGATATCCAGGCAGCCTTCGCGCATGTACCGAGGATTCAAGATGGCTGCTGTGCCAGATGCGGACAGAATACACACCTCCTCGCTGTTTCGAGGCAATCGAAGGAGAAAAACGAGAAGGCGCAATGAGAGCAGGACACAAAGAGAGAAACCCAAAGGATCCAAGTGTTTCGTCCCAAACTCGGGATTAAAGTGCGACACTTTTCTGTGCGTCTACGCCGTACGTACCAGATGCTTGTGCTCTCACTGTACCCTACAACCGCATGGCAACCGAGAGCTCTGGCGTGAGATTTGATCTCCTGGCGAATCTCCTCCCACCAGGCATCGCGAGTCTCCGGCTCATCTGCAAAACACGCAATTCTAAATCGAACAGCCTTCACAAGGCACTTTCTAACTGAAGCATTTATCAACACCTCACTGAACACTAAAATATAGGTTTCAAATGCAGTACCCTCACAAATCCAATCAACACTAACAGGAAATCTGTGCATAATCCGGTGCCTAATCTGACTGCTTTGACTTACCAGAAAATCAACAAACAGCCAACGTTACAGTTTGTATTTTCTGATGTTTTATGGGTTAAACGGTGTATCAAAGCAGGCCAAAACCAACTGTGATTTTGTAAAACAAACTGACACTGAAAATGGTTTGTGAGAATTTCAGAAAGAAATGATGATGATGAAGGCAAAGTCAATGGTCAGACAAGATTAGTTGTGTCATTTCATTCGTGGACATTATATAAATGTTCATGTCTCCCTTCTCTTTGTCTCCTTTCAGAAAGGACACAGCCACCAGTCATTCTGTGAATTCTGGCAGTGCTCGTATAGACAGAAATCATGCTTTCCTATCCTGGTGACAAAGCTATTCATTTTAAAGCGATCGAGCCTTCATCATACTTATGCTAAACCATGGGTGTGTTTCAATATTCTCATGAGGCTTTGCTCCAAACATATTTTTCTTTAAAGCCAAATCATTGCAAATTAAGAGCTTAATCTGACTCATATGGTTGTTTTAGGCTGTTGAACAAAGAGGACATGAAGAAAACAAAACAAAAGCTACATTAGAGTATTGAGCTTCACCCCATGACTCCCTGGGAGGGCTACATGCTGACAGAGCCTCCCAAATACAGAGAGAAACTCAAATGGGAGGTGAGGCAGGGGGGGAGGAATGAATGAGGGGATGAGAAGAATGGGCTGTGAAACTGAAGAGATGAAGAACAATGACTGATGGTCAGGCATTAGGCCCACGAGGCGGGTTTCTTTAAACCAGAAGCAGTTGTGTCAAACAGGCACAGGCTCACCAACGTGCACGCTCATGACCATGTGCACAGTCATGGGCAGAGAAGGGCCATATTCATTCACTAGAGTCCATCAAATCTGGCCAATTATTCAAGTGAGCTCACCTCTTTCCCGCCATCCCTACCGTAAAGTCCCAGATCCAGTTAATTTTCCTCAACCCCCCCCCCCAAAAAACTTCTTTCCATGCATCCATTCGTCACTTTTTCTCTCTCTCGCGTTCTTTCTCTCAGTATGAATACGGCCCAGTGAGTTAAGGATGCACATGCCTCGGTGGCTCTTTGTGACAGAGTAAACCTCCTAAACCTCCTCTGGTCTAGACAGGTTTAACCACAGTGTTCATTCGGGAAGTGTTAGAAACAGCGCTGGGACAACGTTAGTGAAGAGCAGGAGCTCTGCTGTGCAGCAGGATGAGCTGGGTGTGGGGTAGCCAGGCCAGGCTGGATGGGGTGGGGACGGGACACAGGGCATGCTCAACTCAACTCGGCACACACACACAGATTAGAGAGAGAAAGATGGCAGCTCACTGAAGTCAGCAGTTTTCAGCAATATGAGACTATGCTGAATTTGTTTGCGATTACGTTTTCTATGGGGGCGCTATATTTTGACATTAAGCAGACCTGGGTTTCATTTCATTGAGCTGCCATCATTCCCGTGGGTGAGAGCATTAAAAGGGGAGAAATACCTGCAGTGACACTATTCCAGTCTAGCAGTTTGTATGAGCGCGTGTTACCCAAGGCTGGGCCAGAACACACCGTTAGTACAGAAAAGAGAGAAAAAGAAAAGAAGAGACAGTCTAACAAACCAACACAGCACAACGGCAGCACTCCACAATCACTATGCAAAGACAGACACCACTTCACAGTCACTAATGCGACGACAAACTAAGTTCAGCCCTATTAAAACAATCGGACAGAGAAGAAAAGACTGATGAGGAAGAGAGGAGAACTGAGATGGTTAAAAGCGTCAGGCTAAATTTACTTATTTTCTTTTTAACATAAGGAGAAGAGAAGCTCTACGACACAAAAAAGGAGCATGCAGCGACAGGAAGTACATTTAGGCGCACTGTGGAGTTTTCTTGTAAACAAAGATGAGCGCGTCTCATCATAATAGACCGGGCACGTTCTTGCAGTAAATGTCTAGCGAGTCTTCCTCATAAAGCTGATTGTTTTTTTTTGTCCCCCTCAAATTTGAAATCATCAGTCCAGGGGTTCGAACGGTGCCGGTCTGGAGCAGGCCGATTGACCTGAGGGAGTGATAGAAGTCGTTTGGGCTGCCAACATTTAGCTGCAGTGATTCAACATCGGCCTTGGACTGCAATGGAGTTATATAACATTACACAAAGTGATTTTACATGCACTCGCTAATGTATTTTGCTAATAATAACCAGACCAAGCCAGAGTTAAGCAGAGCTAATACACACACTTTTAAGTTATTGTTGAAGTAAAACAAGATTAAAAAACTTTTTTTTTTTCTTTTTTTTTTAAATCGCTCCTTGGTGCTATTTTTGAAGACAAACTCCACAGGGTGCCTTTGATGTTGCTCTATAGTAGAAAGGCATAGCAACAGTGAACAGGGCTCTTTTCATACTGCTTTCCAAGTTAAACCTGGAGTTTCGATCAGGGTCATAATTTAGACAAGAATACTGGTTTAGTCACAGCATGCCTAGATTGTTTTTAATGACTGTAAAATTACTTTTTTCTTCTTTCTTTTTTCCCAAACAGTCTTATTTTAGTTCCCCTGTCCACTTCTGACAAGAGCCCTGCTTATCCTAACCCAGCCCACATTCATCAACACTCCCCTTTGATTAGATTCTCAGACATCCTTCATTTGCATTGGTAGGCTATTAGTAAACTGGCTACTAAGCCTACAAACTGGACTCAGGTATTCCAACACTGTTAACAGGCAGGCTGACGAGCAAATGTCTGTAAATCTCATTTGAAGGTGTATTTATTATGCCCCTCTTAACACAAGAACAGATTCAACACAGTGAGTTCATTAAAGACAGAAAAAGGCTGGCAGAGCTTCTGTGAGACACCACAGCACCTCCATATGTTGCCACCTACAGCCAACCACACACGCAACAGACGTAGCAGTCAAAACACTGGAGCCATGCATCACTATTGCAATACACCCCCAGGGGGCAGCACTGCACAACAACAATACGGCAACCATAGCTCACGCACACGCAGCCACCACATGACCAGCACAGACTATTAATTACATAAAGCCAGTGAATCAAACCACAAGGTGAAAGTTGCCCCTATCCATAAAAATGTTTGACACGTGTGATGACAGCCCATCCTAAAGTTTAGAACAAACTACTGCATATGCAGCCCATCAGCGTGGCCAGGAACAGCTTTCACCTGCTACAGGACTTGCAGATAATTGAAGTCTGACAGTCAACTTATTCTTTTTTTCCTTTCCAAACAAATTGGGAGTAGAACCACACACTGGAAAATTTGGCAACACATGAGGATAATGGGTAGCATTGACTAACAGCCATTTGCAACGAGCTCAAACACACACACAGCGCTGTAGGTCAGTGGAAAAAGCTCACGCTTGTCTTTTCACGGAGCGATGGACGAGCTACGTTAGGAACTTGTGTGCTTTCGTGTGTTCAACTCACCGGGGTTGTGTATCCGATCCAGTAATTTGACAGATCGAGCGCTGACCACTCCGCCGACATGAAGCAGAAAACCAGGCGGGAAAGACGTCAAGGTGAAGAAGGGGAACTCCTACACAATTCATTTAAAAAGAAAAGAAAAAGCACACACTGATCACTTACAGAAAGGGCCTTTCCAGGATTTTTTGTGTCTCAGATTTACTTATACATCGGTGATATTAAAAAGTTCAAATATTTACTTTTTGCTGACAAGGCTAATTTGTTCTGTGTTAGGTAGGTGGTTAAAACACCACTATAAAGATACAACACCTACAGTAGTGGGCAAAAGTCTTGAGTCACTCTACATTTCTTAATAGAAAAATAAAATCTACAAACATAAATG
>VURO01035383.1:28694-41732 GCA_015108175.1 Pelvicachromis taeniatus | reverse complement strand
GGGGGGGGGGTGGGGGGGGGGGGGGGGGGGGGGGGGGGGGGGGGGGGGGGGGGGCTTGTTAAGCAGAATTCATTTTCCACCAGATCATAATGCAATCATAGTGGGTCCGCTTTATTGTGCCAGTCAGCACATGTACACACACACAGACGCGCACACAGAAAATGTTTCTTACTCCGTTTAGGATTTGATTTTATTATTCCATCTCACTGTGTCCTATTCAAGCATGCACAACAGCCCGACATTCCTATTTATTTATTCTCAGACTTTTATAATCAACCATATCAAGCATGTGCAATGCGGTTACCCACTTCCTTCATGTCGCATGCGACTCACATTCGTTTAAAGTAAAGTATCACTTTTGTTGCCCCGCACAAAAAGCGCGGCCCGATTACACGTTGGCCTGGTGTAAGAAAATTGAAACCCCCTGTAATCCCACCTTAAAGGAAATTACTCTGATTTCCATGTTCATGGCAATTCCATTATTGATGAGGCAAAGTGAATTGGCAGAGGTGGTGTCCAAAGACCTACATTAAGTGCAATATTCAAATTGTCCCCCCTCTCTCAGTATGAGCTGTGACCTTCGGGTGCCATGAAAGCCCAGCCTTATAAC
Source organism: Pelvicachromis taeniatus (assembly GCA_015108175.1). Taxonomy (NCBI): domain Eukaryota; kingdom Metazoa; phylum Chordata; class Actinopteri; order Cichliformes; family Cichlidae; genus Pelvicachromis; species Pelvicachromis taeniatus. Next base: position 41,122 of record VURO01035383.1, on the reverse strand, counting down.
CGAGGCAGTTAGTTTGCCTAAGGCATATGAGATATAAGCATATGTATATTGATATATTGAGGTAGTTCGTCCCTGGGCAATGCAGCGATGCAGCACATATATTTATATCTCGGTGTCCGGTGGACGCAGTGCCTGTGTCCGCTGATGAGAATGGGTATCTAGCTCCACAGCATGTGGGTGAATTTACTCGAGGTAGCGTATGCAGGGGTTTCAATCTCCCCTGCAAACCATTTGAATATAGGCCGCTGATTTATTACCTTATTTGGTCTGTCTTCTGTATGCAAATGCATTAGTGGGGGGTGGCTGGCAGTAGGGTTGAGGGTGGCGGCAGCAGTGGTTCTGTCGTTGGTGGTGAGGAGGGGGGGGGCACACTTTGGTTGTATGCATAATGAGATTCCCAGGGTCATCCCTCTGGTGTGTCAGGGACCCGTACTGAAGCAAGCCTCCAGGGGATGTAGAAGAAGATGGGTGGGGGTGGGGGTGGAGGGCGTTGGGGCGGGGTAGGAGAGCTAAGGGGAAGGTTGCAGGGGAATGGGCCCCACTAGGCATAGTCCTCAGGTGCCCCCCGCACTGCCACCACCACCACGCACCGCCGCCAACTCCAACATTCGTGGCCCCTTCTAAACTCCTGGCAGTTCATCAGCCTATCTGCTGCCAGCTCCATCTACCCCTGCCACCCAGCCTAGCTTGCACTAAGTGTCTTCTGTGACTCTTGGCTCAGTGGAAGTGCATTAGCCCTCATGACAATATATCCCCCTCCCCCGCCAATTATGGATCTGATCTGTGTGTTTAATAATTGCCCTCTTCAGACGCATTCAATTGTGTCCAAATGGGAGTGGAATTGATTTTTTTTTTTTTTTTTTTTGGTAGGATATTAGCCGATTACTTTGAGTGCTCCCCTAATTTGAATCGATTTGAATAATGGTTATTCATGTGATCTTTGCCTTTGCTACTGTGCCACGCAACGACACGCCCTCAAGGTGCAGCGCCGCCACTGTGATAAGTGCACCGTATGCACAAGTGCTGGCATGCGCACGCACAGTTTGATATTACACGTTGTTTCATAACTCGAGAAATGTAAAACGATTAATACGTTAGAAGTTAGGGGATACGAGGGAAATTGCAGGGACGCGGATTAATGCGTAATCTGAAGAGTCATCTTCTCAGCCGATCACAATCGTGGCTTAAATTGAATCAGAATCGGACTGGGGCCTTTGAGTGTCACAGTTTAAACGCTAAATAAATATATAGTTTTCATTTGCTTGCTTGCACGCGCGGTCTCCCATCGCATAAACCTGCTACGTCGGAATGAAAATTTATGAAAGAGATGCTCGGCCTTGACTCACTTTTGTTGAGCATATATGCAAAAAACGCAGACCTGGCTGCTCTCATCCGTAACCGCGTAAATGCTAGCCCGGCCATCCCATGTGTCTCTCAAAGAGACCTGGGGGACACAGACAGTGATTTACCCTCCCCTCCCCGATAGATAGACAATAGGTCTGTCTGACACTTAAAATATTAAAGAGTGGAATATGCACCGCTACGTTGATCTTCACTATCAATATTTAACATCCTCTTATGCATGTATGCTGAGTTGTCCAATTTCATTAAGGCCATTTGTCATCTTGGAGGGCACTGGTCTTGGGCCCTGAGGAGTACAGGGACAAACTGAGGGGGAGATTGTGTCACCAGCACCCATATCAGGGAGTGGGGGGGGCTAAGCTGCCGTCCTTACGGTATACACACAACAAACACACAAGTAATATCTCCAGCAACACTGTTTCGAGTGTATGATAAGTGTTGAGCAGCTGAAACATCACCAGCAGTGTTGAATATGGACTAAAGAAGTAAAATAAAATAAATTATTTGGGCCATAGATTAACATGTCTGTGCAGCTGCTCTCGATGGAAGTGCACGAGCACGTGTTGTATTTCTCTAATTTGTCAGCTCTCTGAACAACTCAACACGGGGCTTTCATTTATGCTTTGAATGTCATTATGTGCGTACATGTTGCCGTTTTTTTGTCATTATAGAGAAAATGCATGAGTTCCTAAGAGAAAGGTGCAAGGAAGTATATAACCACAAATTGTGCATTCATCAGTTTGCTTCTGTTCTGTGGGCGTCGTTCTGAGCACGTTGACTAAGACAACGCGGTATACACGGAGCTCTATTTGCTACCCGTACATTTGGCTCGTGTTTATCACATTTCCTCTAACAATACATCTCGATTCCTAAAGGCACAGAATCTCAAATGTGACATTTTAACAACCCTTATTCCTTTCACGCTGCACCATTTCCTTTTTGCACTTTAGTGTCATTTTCATTCCAAACCTGAATTACCAATTTGTCTTTGTGGCACGGGCAATTTACATGCATCCGTTTCAGTTTTTTTTTTTATATGCAAAATGCACTAAAGTGTAGCATTTTTCCCATCACAAGGATATTTTCCCGGGTCTAATTTCATGGTTTTGATGGTGAGTGAGTCTGTCTCGGAGGAACTGTACCTCTTGTTCTCATAGCTCCTGGGTGACGTCTTGATGACAAGTGTCTTTAATATGCATGGAGAATGGCAGGTCCCACATTTTGTCCCCACAGTTTTGCATGTTGAGGGGAAATTGCCCAGCGTTGGGGCTGTGGTTACTGTAGAAGACGAATGTCAGTAACCATTCAGAAAGAGACCCTGGCTTTTTATGATTATTGCCTCTGTGTACCACCATTAAAAACGGAGTGGAGGGAATTGTCCGTGCAGCGTTTTTGGCTCTCTGTGTGGTGGCTAGGTTCCAGCAGGAAGGGTTGCACAGACATTTCCCTCTTACGAAGGAGGTACAGTGATCCCATGCCAAACCCAGAGGCCTCGTGTCCTACAATGGCACAGCCAGGCTTAAATGGAATCTGAGGGCTTGTTTGCGGGAACATAACCGTGTTTGTCAGGTTTGTGCAGGCGACAAAGGCCCGAAACTCTGCAAAACGTACAGATTTTCAGCAGAATGTCAACATCCGAGCGTATGAAAGAAATGTCTACCGGTATTAGTTGCATGTATCTTGCAGCTGAGATCACGAGTGCCAGTGTAGGTGCAGGTGTTTTGGCTCTGTGGAAAGAGGTGTACTGCAGTTTCAAACCACAGTGGGCTGAATCCAGCACACAGCCTTTTCACCGTCTGCGCTAAACTGGCAGTGCCAAACAGAATGACGATCAAATGTAATCAAAGTAAATGTAAACATGTTTGTACAGCGTGCATGTTTCTGTTATATCTGACAGACTGTGAACTGACTTATGAAGCTTTTTTTTTTTTTAATTTTTTTAATTGACTATTAAAGGTTTGTCTACAAATGCCAGTCTTTGATGCTGAAATTGCTTAGTTCAATGTTCTGCGTGTTACAGAAGTTACTGGCATATTTGATTTCATGTAGCTGACATGGTTTCCAATTTGGCACCTCTTTTTTTTTTCTTGGCAAATTGGGGACATTGCGCTTCTACATTATTAACATTAGTTAATAAGTTACTCCACTATTAGTATAACCTTTGTTACTGCTGGGACTCTTTAACTGCTGTCAGACCTCTTGATTACTACAAATACCCGAGAGGTGACACTTCAAATAAGCTTTTATTTTTTTCTTCTGGTAAATAGATCATTTTGTAAGCATTTCTTGTCATTATTTCATCATTGTGGTTTGTTCCAACTGACGGTATAAAAGTGCTAAAAGAGAAAAAGAAACAAAACCACAACCTTTTCTGTCGATGCTAAACAGCGCATCCACCACATGAGAAGTCATCTTTATCTCGTTTGACCTTTAAGTCGCCAAAAATAATTGTGGAAAAAATGTATTTGCACTATAATATGGAATCTTAGAGATACGCAGGCTTTTTGTAAATAATAAAAAAAATAGAAGCTCGCTCGCGATTAGTGCGGATGCACACAAACAGGTGTAAACGTGCTCGGAGCGATCTCGCTGTGGCTGCATAACGGCTTTTCTTTTAAAGTTTGATCTGTCACGGGCAACTTTTAAAAGTGACAATCAAAGGAGAGGAAAGTGATGGTTTTTAACGATTTGTGACGCTGAAAAATTGAACTTAATTATTCAACGTACAACAGATGCCCTACTCGCATCGTGTGCTGCCTTTCTGTTTGCGCGATTTTGGCAAATACGTTGTAAAAACACGCTTTCTCATAAAAGTCATTTAGTCTGGTATTTAGTGCCAAAACCCTGATCGGTTTTGACAAAGCGAACACGGTCTTGTAATAATTTCTCAAGTTTTCCCTGCGCAGGGTTCATTCTCGTCTTTGAAACACCGCAGAATAAGACGCATCACTCAGGCATTATATAGAACATGACAGGTGATACCCAATTATTGAAAACTTGAAAACTGTAAAGGCATCTCGAACCACTGAGATATGTTTTATTTAAGAATGAATGCTAAAGAAAGTCACTTGTTTGGATTGTGTTGTGTTCACTGTTTGATTGCCTCCACCTAATGAGTTTATGAAGCTCGTTTGTTTTTCTCCTTTCCTCACTTTTTTTGTTTTTTGAATCCACCATCTCTCATCTCTCACCTAAATGACACTCTTTGCAGTCATTCCAAACACGCATGCACAAATGAGCACAGCGACACGTCGCACACACCTATTCACTTGCACACTAACCTCTTCTTTTTCTTTTTCCCCCTCACGCACACACACACACAGACACACACATCACGGCGTATTCGTGACTTCAAAAGACCTTTCACCCATTTACATTAGTTTCTTGCAGCCCTAACTGCTCACCTACCACTAACCTTTATCATCACCCTATTTTTTTTGTCCTCCATTGGAAAGAGACATTCCCATAATGTGACTGATTCGAGTCCCCACAACATGAGTTATACCCAGACTACACACAAACACACACACATGCACACCTCTGGTGGCCATATCCGCCACACTTCTTACTGGCGCTAATCAATCTTACAATACATTCATCATCAGCACCCCACCGCAGGCTCCGTCCTGCTGAGTGAAATCTCATTTAGGCCTCTTTGGATGTTTCACTGCGGAAATACGCAATTACATCACGGACATGGAGGGACCGGGCTTGGCGGGGAGCAGCCACTGACAATTAGACACCAAACAGACCAGGTATGAACTGTGTCGCTGCACACCAATGAAGAAGAGCACAGTATTTAAAAACTCTATCTAGCTCTTGATCTCAAGCTCATTTTGACCACGGTAGATTGTGGATAGTTTAACACTTAAACCAGCCGCCTTTTTAGTTACATTTTTCTAGTATCTGGTGCCAATTTTTCCTTCAGATCTGCTCTAATTCTTCATGGCATTAGCATCAACAAGGCGCTTAAAATATTCCTCAGAGATTTTGGTCCGTCTTAAGCACCATCACATCCCAAAGATGCTTCATTGGATTGAGATCTGGTAAATGTGGAGGGCATTTGAGTAGAGTGAACTCATTGTCATGTTCCAAAACACTGATTTGACTAATACACTGATGATCTGTGGTCGTCCCAGGATGAACATGGTAGGCTGCGGAGTTTAAATAATGCTCATTTGGTATTAACGAGCCTAAAGTGTACCAAGAAAATACCTCCCACACTATTACCAGCACCCTGAACTGTTGATTAAAAGTAGGACGGATCCATGCGTTCACTTTATTTAGACCAAATTATGATCCTACCATCCAAATGTCAGGGTGGAAATTAAGACTGATCAGCCCAGGCAATGCTTTGTGTTGTATATTCAGAGCTGCTCTTATGCATAGCGTGGAGATAATGAGTGGTTATGTGAGTTCCTGTTGCATTCCTATCAGCTTGCAGCAGTCTGGCCATTCTCCTCTGACCTCTGGCACCAACAAGGCATTTTCACTCGGAGAACTGCCGCTCACTTGGTGTTTGCCTCTTTTTCTGAATATTGTCTGCAAAAACTAGCAGATCAGCAGTTTTGAAACATTCAGACCAGCCTGTCTGGCACCAGCTACTGTGCCACATTCAGAGTCACTTAAATCACCTTTCTTTCTCATTCTGATACACGACAAATTCAGCAACTTGTCATGACCATGTCTGCATGCCTAAATGCACTGCCACATAATTGGCTGATTAGATATTTGGATTTCATTGTTGATCAGGTGAGTGTGTGATGCTATTAATGATTGATTTGGGTGTACAATTGCAATAAAATAATATCTGTACAATCACAAAAGTCCATTGTTTGTTGTCAAGCGTGAAATAGCATACAGTCAAAGTACCTCGACATGATATGCAAACGGACTGGGTGAGTAATTGTACTTAGTTACATTCAACACCAGGTTATTCATTAAAAATGGCTTAAGTTGACATGAGAATTAGCCCGCAAAGCAGCTAAAACTGGAGTCCACTTTCATTTCTGTAAGATTTACACCACAAATGAGACTTAGTTATGGATTCATGGAGCAGCAATGAGATTTTAGAGTATTGGTTTGGCAAATCCTTAAATTAGCCCTGTTTTGTTTTGCACAGCGAGTTTACAGAAAAGGAAAAGGACACATGGAAATAAGCACTGGCTACAGGTCTGCGGCAACGCTCAGCATTTTAAATCAGTAGTTGTTTCCGTTTTTTTTCTTTTTTTTTTTAGAATGAAATCAAATTATTATGGTCTGCATCATTTTACTCTTTTACTTTTTTTTAAATTCCTGCTAAAATGCTTTTACATTGTCCGTTCCTGCTCGTTTTACTTTAACACCTCGACTTTCTTTCTTGCCCATATAGGAGCTGTCAGTTAGAAACAACACAACAGCCACCGGTGTAAGCTTACATTAAAAAAAAAAAAAAAAAAATCCACTTTCACTGAAATAAGTAAATACGTAAATTTGAAATCCAGCTTACCTTTACATATCACATTAGTGTCACTAACCAACCTTACATGGCTTGTTTGTTCCACCAGATTTCCCTTTGCTGCTTTGAGACTGTCATGTGTTGCATGCATCGGTGGCAGCACAGGGAATTAAAGGTAACTTACTGTAACGTGTACTCTTTGAGTGTACTCTCTTGTAAGCACTCTATTGCTCTGATCTCCCTAGGACACGTAACATTGTGCATCAGTTCTTTTTAAAAAAAAAAAAGTGTTTTAAATAAAGAAGAATCTTAGACGAATAAAGCGTTAAAGGTGGCGCTCGAGATGACAGTCGGCACAGCTGGGAGGCAGTGAAATGAAACACAAAGGCTCATCCATTAATTATCACTCTTTCACTCACTAATTTCAAGAAAATATAATTGGTATCTTCACAATGGTTGTGACACAACTGGACTGTGACTGGAATGTGACAGTGAATAACAAAATCAGAAAACTGCTCTCCTTCAGCTGTGTGTGTGTGTGTGTGTGTGTGTGTGTGTGTGTGTGTGTGTGTGTGTGTGTGTGTGTGTGTGTGTTCACACAGCCAGCCCTAACTTATGATTGTGAATGAACATGCATGAGTACAGTGCAGGTGTGTGTACGTGTACGTGCCCGTCTGCGTGCAGGGTTCACAGGCCCAGGCTTTGACATTCACGCTACACCACCTACGCACTGGGGTCCCATCTCGAGGTCATTTACATATCTTTGAAAGACAGATTGAAAAGAAAGAGAAAGGAGAGGGGCGAAGGGGAGGGTGGGAAGAAGGAGAGGAGGGGAAAAGGGAGATAGATGGAGAGGAAGAGAGAGCGATGGAGAGAGTGAGAAAAGGGAGGAAAAAGAGAGGAAGACCAAGCCCGAAGATTACAATTCCCCCCATCTAGAAAATGAGGGGGAAAAGGCAGGGTGTGTATGGGGCCTACTGGGAGGATCCTTATTCATATTTGTGTGTGAATTGTTTATCACGGTGACAGAAGCGTGCCAGGGCTGAGATAAAGGCAGCGCTCCATCACGGGGCTGTGACAGCGGGAGGACACGCCGCGCACTCACCGCAGCAGCCCCAGAAATATTATTAATAGATGCTGACTTGATTTGCCACGATTGCAGCGTCTTGGCACCGCTTGATTGTGGCCTGTGAAGTTCCGTCCAAAGGGGAAGCTATTTTTCATGAAGTGACAGAAGTCTTCGCGATTTCTATCCCCTCCCCATCACCCTCCTTCCTTTCCCTACCCCCTCTTTTCCTTCTCTCCTGCCTTCTTCCCTTCAGTTGAGCAGTTGCATCTCTTTCCAAGGAGCTGATATGCAAGGCTGCTTATTATGAGAGCAGTGTCAGATTTAGAGAGAAAAAGCCAGGCGGGGACCGGGAGAAATAGTCGCTCCTTTGATGGGATGGCCTGTGAGATGGCCTGTAGATGATATCCGGTGTGAGCGCGAGCGTGCCGCGCACATGTGCGTGCGAGCGTGCCACGCGTGCAGAGGCTTCAGTAGTTTCGAGCAATATCACAGCTTTTAGGAATATTGGAAAATTTGTTATCACATGTGCACATACATAAATTCATAAGTTCACACAAAGCTGGTAAACACAGGTTTCCTTTAAATATACACACACACACACGCGCGCGCGCCAACGGTGGCGATGATGCACGCATTAGCCGCCTCTTGCTCGCAGCATGGCTTGGATGAAGAGCGGAGCAATTTACAGTACAGAGCGGGAGGCTCGAAATCCTTTCCATACTGACAACATGTGAACCCCCCCTTCCCCCCCGCCACTCCCCGAACACGTCCACCCTCATTTGACACAATATCTTGCTCACATTGTGGGAGGCTTGCTTTCACTTTTTTCCCCCCTCTCCATTTAAACTGCTCTCTGGGTGTGTGCTCGTGCAGCCATGAGAGGGCATTGCAGTCCCAGATGTGTGAAGAAAGTGTGAACAAACTTGGTTTTTGCCTGTCAAAGTTCAGCTCATGCACACGTTGCCTTTGACAAATGGGTTCGCGACTCTGATTTGAATTTCAATCCCGGGCCACCAACAAGTTTCACAGGCGTCCTCCCCCTCCTAAAGTGCCAAGCGGCACGAAAAGATCAGTGACGATATTTGACAATGAAATAGAGACAGAAACCTTTGTATTGAACAGTGTCATCTCCAAACCGCAGACGAGCCTCAAGTGAGGGGAGTTGAAAGGGTACAGTGAGATCACGACATCTGTAGACCGCCGTCATAACGGTAGGGCCGCCTCACCCCTCCTGACCTTGTTTGCTTAGAGACTTATCAAAACGACCATGAGATCAGAACACGGCGGAGTTTCTCAGGTCTGTCTTTGTCGCCGCACATACACACACACACCTGCGCCTGGCAACCGCAGGCTCTGTCCTCATTGGCGTGGAGACGGGAAGGAGCCTGCGGTCACACACACATACACACTTGTACGCACACAAATATACATTGCAGCGGAGTGCTGCACTGGTGGGGCCCTAACCTCATACAGGATGTGCGCTTGTCTCCGTACAGCCCTTATCTCTGCGCGCTGCACTGCTACTGCAGCCCAGAGGCCACAGTGTGGGTGTGACACCTGCCAGGGAGAGAGAGAGAGAGAGGGGGGGGGGGGGGGGGGGGGGGGGGGGGGGGGGGGGGGTGAAGAGAGGAAGTAGAGAAGTCATCACAAAAAAGCCATGAGACAGGACCCTCATGTTGTTACCGCAGCTGGCCAGACCACGACACAATAGGCCCGTGACTCAATCAAAACAAATTTCAGGCCCCAGTCTAAACAACTGGAGAACTACAGCTTCATTTATTCCCATGTGAAGCCTTCTACTCCTTCCCCTATCCCACCCCGCCCCCAAACCCCCCAAAAGAAAAGAAAAAGGTGTGAAATAAGGCTGCCAGGCCAGGATAAGACAACTATGTCAGTGTGAAAGATTTGTACTTCTGAGCGAAAACCACACACTTAACTGAGGCTTCACATGCTAAGTGCTGAGAGAGTAGTTTTACTTCACAGTGTATGCTTTGTGGAGGTGGGAGGTGGAGGGGAGGCAGACATTTCCGATTCCATTTCCTACCTAAAGTAACATTAGCTGGGGTATCACTCTGATTTAAAATCTCTCCTCCACCTCCTACCCATAACTATTTTTCTTCTCCCCCTCCAATGTTTTTTTGGGGTACAGTTTTAAAAACATCCTCTGATCTCCCGCGTGCTGCTCAGAGCGAGACCCACAGTCAGTTTCACAATCCGGATTCCTTCCCCAATTATCCCAGGTCACTAATAAGGCAGGGTGTGGAGGCACTGGGCTGTGCCGCAGTGGCCTAGAGGCTCGCTGCCAAATTGAAATGACTCTGGAAATGGAGGCAGATGCTGAATCTTGCCTAATTGCAGCCCGAGTGTGTGGCTGGCTGCTCAGATTTTGTGCAATATGTTGAGAGTGATCAGGGTGTGAGAGAGGGAGAAGATGAGAGGCGACAAATAAAGACAGAGAGGGTGCGAGTGTGTGTGTGTGTGGGTGGGGGGGAGAAAATGAGGAATGGAGACTGAAGGATGAGTGGCGGTTGAGTGAGATTGGGTAAACTCCGAACTCTGGAGAACGGGGTCTGGTGGGGGATTTTCTTCTGGGCCTTCCCTAGCCCTCGCTCTCCCCTAACGCTCTCGCTCATCAAAGTCTTCTGACAGCTGACTTCTGGCTGCACACATCAGAGGGATCAGAGCTGGGGCACGGCCGAGACAGACAAGAGGAGATGAGCGAGAGTGGCCACCAAAGCTTCTGCTTGAACAACACTTTCTTTTATGCTTCTGGAGCAGGGCGTGTGGTTCCAAATGACCTTTGATACACTCTGCAGATGTTCATAATGCATATCCAGGACCACCTGATTAAAAAAGCAAAAAACAAAAAAACACCTCGTGCCTAGTTTCTGGCAACTCCCAAACAAACAAAAACTGTGAACTTGTATGCAGCTTTACAGCGACTCTGGGGGCCCTTGTTAGCCAGATTAAAAAGCCACCTTTGTTAGGAGTGTCTCCCCCATGTGAAAAAAATGTGCAGTGGCTGAAACGGGAGAAAGCCTCGGGGGCATGTACGGGTCTCAGCCAGATAACTATCTCAAAGGCTGTGAATCAGAGGGCTTAGTCAGACAAAAGGCTAACAGCATGAGAGGAAGCGAGACGGACAGAACCAAAATAAAGAGGTGCAGAAACAGTGAAGAGGAGTTTAAAAAAAAGTGCAAAAAAAGTAATTCCCACTTAGTGCAAAGAGAGGGGGGGTGGGGGAAGGAGCGGCAAGAGAGACGGGCGGAAACTCTAATTTCACAATGTCAGAGTAATGACTTCTCTAAGAGCTGCTGTACTGTGGTGAGAGCCAGCTGTGTGGTGGACCCGCTGTTTGACATGCTAAAGATAACAAAGGGAACCGACATCACGCCATAAAATTCTGCTCTGAGGCTCAACTCCTGGTTGGCCAGGCCTTTAAAAAAGACAAAACAAAACAAAAAAACCCAGCAAAAAATATTTAATATGAAAACGCACAAAGTCAGTGCAGCAAGTCACCAGAATATTCTTCATCATGACCGTCTGAATGCTAAAAATAAACTCTGACAGAGCAAACGTTGGCCACGCTTGAACCTCCGTACAATAGAGGTGTTCACAACCGAGTCCCCAAAATGAACTCGTTAACAGATTTCTTTGCAGATTCTGCATAACGGAGGAGAGACAGATGGGTTAGAGGCGCGGACAGATGAAAAGGAATAGACAAACGAGTTCATTTAAAGATGCTTTTTGGCGTCTACAGCAAGCTAACCTCAATCCAGCTCTTTGGGATCTGCATAAATTGAGGGCTTGGGGAGTTGTGGCAGTATCCTTGGTATTATGCATATTAGTTTAAGGCTGTCACTGAGAATCAGCAAGGGTGTCCATCCCGCTGCGGCTAGGCACTGCTAATTATTGGATCAGAGATAAAGTGCTTTTTAGCGCTTGCGCTCTCTGTTCTTTGAAAACTGGCTGTGGTCACAAAAAAAAGGAGAGAGACAGAGAAAGAAAAGAAAAGCCCAATTTTGGGTTCACAGAGCCACCGGGTCAGGAATCGATCAAGTGGAAAACCTTTGTCTGGTTAGGGGTGATTTCGACGTAAGACCAGATTTGTCACATCTGCCCGGCTTTTTTAGCTGCCAAAAGGGAGCGGAATAACAGGATGCTACCAGACTCTCAGGGAGGGAGAGGGAAGCAGAGGAGCGACTCAAGGAGAGTCAGGACGATCGAGAGGGGGGAATAGAGTTGCTTTTACCACATACTGGGACGAGTAATCCTCCTCTTAAGAAAAAAGGAAGAAAAAAAAAAACAGGTGACAAGTCAGTGAGGCCTTTTTGACATTTGGTGTGGATCGATATCTCTCTACGTATTGATAATGTGTTGAAAAAGCAAGGGACCGAGGGACTACATTGTGCCTTTGTTATGAGAGCATTATAGACACCCTGAAAGCCCAGATACCATGAAATCTTATTAAAAGGTATAGCATCTCATTAAGTTCCTGCCAGACAAGCTGCTGGATCCTGCCCTGCTTCACAAAGACGCAGAGAAAAACAACACATGTAG